>JAVYIG010003939.1:100000-127500 GCA_035222895.1 Strongylocentrotus droebachiensis
GAGTTCAATGATTTGCTTGCAATGGGATATTATCAAGTTATTGAAAACGCAAAATATGCGATATGATAGTCGTTATGTATATACATGTCCGTAACTTTAATAATGAGGCATTTTTATCAAAGAAAACTACAAATCCAGATGTATGTTATCTCCCTATGAATTGGCTTATTACTGATTGATATCATATTTGTTACATGTATAACATATTCACCTGCCTGGTCGTCTTCAGAAACTCGAGTCATCTATGAGGCATGGCGCTGGAATCAACCTAATGACAACGATCATCACTGTGTACGAATGAGGAAGAACAGTAACTACAGGTGGGATGATTTATCTTGTGGAGATGATAGACGGACGTTATGTCAAATAGGTTAGTAAATTATAGATAACAAAACCGTCTATATTATAACTATCAACTGTGTTACCATGGTTAAATCAATATGCATGCGCAATCATTGAGCGTAACAAGATGGAAGTTTTTGTTAAACATGTAATAAATTATTATTTAGAGACTGTAAACTAAATTTCACTTTAAACTAAAAAATTGCAAGATGTGATAACACACATTCAAGGTGTTCGAAAAGAAAATCTGTAATATTTGCATTCATGAAGCGCACTTTCAGACAAGCATTGCGGGCAAGCATTGAATCCAATGACCGGGATAATGGTATATCTGTTAAAGATAAACTTTAGTACTGGTAATGCGATTGCATTGTGAAAGAAAAGGTGTGGAAAGGATCAGAAACAGTTGATCATGTAGCATGTAAGTATTGGTGTGCACTGCAAGGTTCTGGAGTCATCAAAATCATAATAAATTTGACTGAGTCTTGGTAAAGTAACAAGCACTGTACACAGAAAGCTATATATGGGACAACACACATGGTGTCGGGGCTAGTACTACCTTGATTTCCTTGTCTTTCTATGCTCATTACTCAGCCAGTATACATTTTCTTCCAAAAGTGCTTGGCGCATGTCATTTATTTGTAATCTTGAACATTCAGTGTAAGTTTCGTTTGATTCTGTGAGAATTTTTTATTTTTTTTACCAGAACTCAAGTTTATCTTTAAGTGTTAGAGACATCGTAAATGTATTAGCGCTATATAAAAGCGGAATATTATTATTATTATAACAATAATAATTATTATTATGATTATTATTTTAACGTATCTAAGCTTTTCTTACCAATAACTTTTTGCATTATTAAATATGATTATCATTTAAAGGTAGAGGGAGGTAGTTTTCATGTGCAGAAGGCCACAATCTGCTGACACCAGCCTTGGTGGAAATACTTTTAATGGGTGTATAATGCAAACATTACATAAGGCCTGTTTAACATAAAACTGGAGGCTAACTCTGGTGATTGACAACACCTGTTATTTGGTAAGCACCCGAAAGGTGTCGAATTCCCCACGAGAGCCGACACCTCTATGTGTCCCCAAACACCTCAGGTACAACGCCAAACTGGCTCTGATAATCCAATTTATGTTCCATTTATTATCGGGTTGGTGTTTGTCTCGTTAGTGGGACTGCGAAATAAATGCAATCTAATTCTATTGGCATTGTTTATCTAACGTTTTCTTTTGTCAAAATTAGAGCACGATTAGACAGGATTTAAAAAATATATTCCATATGTTTTCAGGAATTCCTGCCTGCGGTGACACAGGCGAACCTTTGCATGGAAATCGTTTACCAGACGATAGAACAACTTACTCTGTCGATGCTACTCTTCATTTCACCTGTCAGGAGGGCTATACATTATCTGGAGAAAGCGTTTTAAGGTGTATGAATAGTGGAGCATGGAATCATCAAAGACCATCGTGTGAAGGTAAAGTGATTGTTATGATAATAAATAAGAAATAATATTTGAATCTGATTTACCCACAGAGAAGCCCCGTCAGCATTAATACTGCTCTTTTTCACGTTCCCTGCAAGTGCTAAGAGCCGTGAAGATATGACGTATTTCATGAACATTCTTTAAATGTAGTCATGCTTCGAGACAACGGTTTAAATGCTAGCGTTGTGACAGTTATCAAACTTAAGTAATATGCGGCTGAAATTTTGTTTAATACCGAAATCATGAAGCAAGGCGTCGTAGAAAATTCCTACATTATTACCGTCAATAAAATTGTTATTCATGAAGGATTACAATAAGGTATTCTCATCTCAGAGCTAGAGATAAATAAACCAAATTAAGATTTGTTTTTAAAGTACCAACACTATGATTGGATGTCAAGAGAAACATAGCATCACTTCGTAAACTATGAATAATGACATGATATTCATCTAGTCTTTCCTGTTTTCCTGAATAGCTGTCGAATGTGAGGAAAGCCCACCAGAGGTCACCCTTGCCACCACGATTATACAAGAATCGGTGTATCAAGATATAGCTCTATACACATGTCGAGATGGTTATATTCCTGATAATGAACCAATCAGCTTTTGTCAGCATTCAGGCATATGGAGTTCACCTAACTTTACATGTAACGGTGAGTTTATATTTATTTCATTTTGTTGTTGTTTATTCATATAGATATCTATTTATTCCAAGGAGTTTTAAGAGCTGGAGTCCCAACTGGCAACAAATTATTCCGAGCAGCTGCCGTTTTCTTAGGTTGCACAATAGAATATACAGGTGTGCTGTTACCTTTGATGTCCGAGGTTCGAAGCCGCCAATATCATTGGAGAGCTTGAGTAGTGATTTTTCCCACAAAGAAATATCGTTAACATTTCATTTCTTATTTAAACTAACAAAGGGAAAATCGAACAGGTGATAAAATATGAATAAAAAAGCGTGTAAGAAATTTGCTCATATTGTGTAATAGCAGTTTTAATTTGCTTGCCTCCTGTAAAGGAAAGCATTGTGTACTGCTCGTATTATCAGACGAGTGGTAGCGAAAAGTAATGATCATTACAAAAGCATATATCTCTTTGAAAGTGGCCGTTAGTTTACAGCTAGGCAGGAATCCTTTGTCTACGTGTCTGCAAGGAAGATCCAGTTAAGTACATGCCTGACATATTTTTCTCCTGGCGGCATCGAAGATGGTACAAAGGGAATGAGCTAGATATGACTCCATCTCTTAAAGATACTATGTCCCATTTGCAGGCCAAAAAAAAAATGAAAAGGTTAAATTCCAACGGCATTTGAAAGATAATACTAATAGAACTTCCCTAAAACAAAATGGGGCTTGAAAATGTCTTGAAGTGGGAAAATAAGGACTATTAGTTGTCGAATCGACTTAGGAGCTATAGAGCCAGTAAGTAATAGTTTGATTTTCAGACCAATGTACCGAATGGTCGTACGTTTAATGCTGCGCAAAGATTCAATCAGTTTAATTTTGGACATCACAAGAAGTTGGTTATTGATGTAGACAAATGCTCATGTACCATTTACAGCTAATTTTATGTATGTTATACCAAAGAAGAAAAAGCCAGTCAGTCACTCAATAGTGTCTGGCAGTGACGTCTAGCAAGTAAACGGGTTTCCTTGCATAATTTGAATATTAGGACACTGGTAACGTCACAGATAGGACATAAGTGAGATATTCATAATTCCAGCAAAGTTCTACAGAATTTGAGGTTGGCTGCAAAAGGGACATATTATCTTTAAAGCCCCACTATACTACTTGTAGCTACTTTCTCTCTCTGTATATAAACTAATGCATAATCGGTGACCATTGGTCCCCCATGATCCTCTTTTTATTATGTTAATTGTGAGCTGAGTTGATGAGATAGCCACCTGTTCAGTGACCATACGTCTACTTGTAAGTAAGGAATAATTGACCTACGTCTTTAAGTTCTCTCCGAGAGATTTGGTATTACCTAATAATAATAATGATAATAATACTAATAATATTGTTTTCTAATCCCAGAACTCAGCCCGTGTTACCGTAACCCCTGTGATAATGGAGGGACCTGCATCGTAAACGGATCACCATTCACATGTACATGCCCTTTAAGCTACACTGGTCCAGCGTGTGATGAAGGTAAGATATAATACATGTATACACATTAATATTGACGACGATTGGTTCATTGCTTTGTTTTACATGACTGCTAAGATAGCATACACCTGCTTTTAAGTAACCAACCAAGTGACAGACGGCTTTAAGTCCTCTGCGAGAGATGTGGCATTGACTAATAATTACAATAATAGTAATAATAAGTTGGAACTGTTGGAACATTGCTGTGAGACTTTGAAGCAAAATAAAGCTCGTTCTATACCTATGACTATGATGATTTTAGAGTTGAATGGAGGCCACTGTTTAGAGTTGCCAATGTCCCCTTTTGTTCTTGATATTTATAGTAAATCTGTTTTCTATCCCCAGCACTCAGCCCATGTTACAGTAACCTCTGTGATAATGGAGGGACCTGCACGGTGAACGAATCATCGTTCACATGTACATGTCCTTTAAGCTACACTGGTCCAACGTGTGATGAAGGTAAGTTATACTAAAATGATATACATTAATATTGACGACGATTGCAAAGACTTCCGAGGAATACACTCAAGGATAATTTCAATTCCCTATTTTGCATCCTATAAAATTTATGCTCGGATAACTTAACACTTCTTTGTAATGTTTAAACAGTTAAAAAGGTGATGGAAAAGGCCTATGAAACTGGTTTATGTTGATTCTTTCGATGGTCTTTGCGATTGTGTTATAATTATGAACATTTCCAGGTATTCCAGTTCATAACTACAATGGTAAATATTCAAAACCCTCAATAGACCATCAATACACATATATCCTTATGAAACAGGAAATAGAGGGTTTGGTGAATATCTCTTTTCTTTGTAATGTTATTTTCTACTTTATGGACGAGTGGTTCCGAAGACAATACGTGATCACTACAGATGCGTACAAGTTTGCCGTTTGAACTCATGTATTTTGCCACTCTAGCCCACCTGCTATTCAAGGATTTTGTTTAAATGTTGAAACTAAAAGTTAAACGTTGTTTTTCATTCTTTCAGAGATAATGCTTACGACAACATTCACCTTTACTACGCCAACTTCTCCGCAAAGCACAGAATCACAAACAGGACCTGGTATGACATTGTATCGAGATATTAATCTGTTTAAACACGTCCGCAAAGACTATAAAAAAATGGCTTACTTCGAATCCTCGGGTTATCCTGTCGGGTCAGGTGGTCGCGTTACCCGACCTTTGTGAAAACATGCCCCTTTTAATATTCACGAAATGTCGGGGGTTATGTTGGTGAAATAAGCCCCACCCATCTACAAATGATCTGGCCCAATCAACCCGAAACGTCGCGTCCTAGTGCATCTTTACATGTTTTTCCGTTTTCGTTTCATGCAATGTCGTGTTTCGCGACCACTCGACCGAACGCGATGCCTGACAATTCGAAGTAAACCTTCAAAATCAACTCATTTCACTATGTGTATGTTTGAAAAGGTGTTAAGGGTGCTCATGAGATATTCTTCGTTGATTTCCCATAGTGTTTGGGCATAATCTAATCCTTGGCCTCATATGTAAAGTAACATGGAACCCCTTCGAATACTTTTCGTTAAAACTAGTCACCCACGAACTTAGGAGTCAGAAACCCCTCCGTCTATCCCTAAGCCCATCCCGTCATCCCCTGTTAATCCAAAGCTGCCAGTTGCGATTGACATGCTAGCATGATTTGCACTGATTTGACATAAAGTGTTCGTGATTTAAATTTAATATAGAAGTACTTGCGTATTGTATAGTGACTATATATCCATCCTACCACTCTAAAAGCTCAAATGTCAAATAAATGATTAAAAGGCCCGATGAGTAGCATATTAGATCGAACAGTATAAAGGCTGATTCTGGCAAGTTAAAAGAGTTCATATACCAGTATGAAAATGCCACCCTTTGGCTCTTCTAAACATTCATTGACGTAATATTTGGGATTTTAGAATGGAGCACTCGAAATACTTCCTATTTTCTGCAAGTTTAGCTAGCTCTGAAAAGCTACCCAGGGTGAACCTGCTGATATTGACAACCCACAACTGGTGTCACATTTAAGCAAGTGGCGGCCTTCAATAGCTATATGTTTGGTATACGAGATAGTAACTGATCATGCTGACACAACAGTGAACGTTTACAATTTAACAAAGTTTCTTGTCGTGAAAGTTTCTCTAGTAGCGTGTGAAATTTACAAGAAAAAAAGAAACATGTCGCCAATGACTTTGGTTTTACATTACATATTTATTATTAAGTAATCTTGGTTTTATTTAATTCTCACTGTTGGTTCTATAATTCCAATGTCTTTTTTTTATCACAGGAAGTCCAAAGGGAAATTCTGGAGGTGAGTAACCTCGCGGTTATCAGAAAATTATAATTTTTCATTATTCTTATCATCAATATCTAATCGGCAATGGTACTTGCCAAATGCGGTTCTTTGAATAAAAAGTTGTTTAAAATAAATTTGGAGAAAATCAAAGATACAAGCATTCATATACTTGTAGCAGTGTATATTGAGTGCATTCTTTGGCAGGAGAAGAAAAGAACAAACTTGTTTTTGGCAGTTAACCCTGACGAAGGTAAAACATGTGGAATGTAAGTAAGACAATGTATTGAAGATGAATATAACAATTCGATGTTTAAAACGGATTATTGTGAAATATTTATTACAAAAAGCCATCCTTCATAATAAGGTATAAGCCCCTCAACACAATGGAGACTGTTATAAATGTAGACTCATTAGGCAGATTTTCCTTATATAGACGGCCTACCATTTTGCAGGTTTCAATAAGAAATAATTTACAATGGAAAAAATATGTTTGCGTCAAATATAAATATATATATATAAATAAACATATAAATATCCTTTTATTATTCCTCTTGAAAGCTATTGCAGGTGGAAGCTTGGTGGTCATCCTTTGCATCTTAGCGGTTATCGTTGTTACCGTCATTTTATTTAGAAGGTATATATGTATATTTTTTTCTTAGTTTACTATTAGTTATTATTAGTAGTACACATTAACGCCACTTTTCTTTCTTTTGCCCCAAATTCATCATCATTCAATATTTCTAAATTTAAGAGGCGATCAATAAAATACAGTGAACCCTTATATCCAGGGACCGGAGTTATCTAATATAATTATATACAAACGTATTTCAACACAGGCACCTCCAATGATCCTAACCAGACACAAACACGTTCAATAAAAATAATTATCAAGATTCCATGCTTCGGCGGTTACTTTTTTCTTCTTCTGTATAAATTCTTCAATTATATCAAGTCTTCACTCTTTATCCAAGGCTTGTATGCATGTAAAACTCTACCGTTGTGCCAGTTGTCATGGATTTAACATCCAAGGCTTGAATGCATGTAAAACTCTACCGTTGTGCCAGTTGTCATGGATTTAACATCCAAGGCTTGAATGCATGTAAAACTCTACCGTTGTGCCAGTTGTCATGGATTTGACGAATCATTCCCAACTCCTTTGATATTATACATCATTATACTGGACCACCCCCCCCCCCCCCTTGTAACCAAGAGTAACTAATACGAAAATAATAAAATAATCCCTTGCATTTCTATCGTACGTATGTATAATTGTGTGATTTTATGAATGCGCTTTAAAAACTAAAATGTTAAATTAACATTTAAAAGTGTCAAGAAGCAAGGTACATCTTTATGATGAACACTTATAACACGATGAATCGAACAGTGTAAGAGTTGAATCAAGCATGTTAAAATTGTTCATTTACCATTTTGAAAAAAGGTCTCTCCTGTAAATCGGAGCTTCCGAATGTCAATTTTATTAACCCTGTTTTTTTTTCTGCAGGCGTCGTACGGCTAAACCTATCCAACCCGATGATGAAAATGAAATGGAGAACTATGCCACGGTTGCAAACTGCTACGAAGAAAACAAGCCAGTAGACAGTACTCCTGGCGAACCATATTATCTAACACTTGAAGCAGACAGCGATCAAAATGACGGAGTTGGAACTTTTGTCATCAAGGATTCAAACGATTGGAATGAAACTGATACCGGGGCTGGTTTCGTGGATAATGTTTTATATGGAACAAGTGATGAACAAAGTCCGTCACCTGGTAATCCCAAGAGCGGTGCTCCCGAAATTGGTGACGACGGTTATGAAGATGAAGAGATTATGGTTGACAACGAGCTTTACAATGCACCATCCCGGACAACTCCTCCAGGTCACAAGCTCGAAACGGTGGATGATAAAGGGCATGATGACGTTTATGAAAACCCTGATGAAGACGTATATACAGAGTTTACAGATGACGAAATATTGATCGACAACGAGCTTTACGGTGCTCCATCCCCGATAACTCCTCGTGCTCACAAGCTCGGTGCGGTGGTCAATCAGGGAAAGGACCCCGTGTATGAAATCCCCGACGAGATCGATCCGGTGGTTGGCGAGGGGGACGGTGAGATGTATCTAAACACCGAATTTCATTCAGTGCCAACTAATTTGATAGCGAATGAACTTTACAAAAGCGTAGATGGAATTTAATTGACTTCAGTAATATCCATTGTACATATTTTATCATTCGAACCCAGCGGCGGATCCAGGGGGAGGGGGCCCGGGGGGCCCGGGGCCCGCCCCCCCCCCCCCTGGCGCTCAAGGGGGGGGGGTGCAAATTTTTAAAAAATGTGCTCACTACCCCCCCCCCCCCCCCCCGCTTTGAGCGTGTTTTTGTAAAGGCGCTATATAAATATTAAAATGTATGTATGTAATTTGAGCTGTGTACATGCACGCAGTCGCCTTGTATATCATATGTAAAAATCCTTCAAAGATGATATAAATGATCATTATAGCGATATTCATTGTCATCTTATTCTATGAACCAGGGTGCATGTGCTATTCTATTGTTTACTATTTATGAAATACTCGGATCAAACATAAGGATGTCGTAATATTATTTAACTTTTAAACTCTATTTTGTACTTCAGGCATTGGGGAGGGGTTTTAAGGACCGAGGAAGCAATATCAGTAAAGTATTTGTTAATGGAGGCAAACGACGCCCCCTCTCTCTCTCTCTTTCTCTCCCTCTCGCTCTCCCTCCCTTTCTCTCTCTCTTTCTCTCTCTCTCTCCCTCCCTTTCTCTCCCTCTCTCTCCCTCTGTCGCACTCTCTTTCTACCCTTCTTTGAACGTAAATATTAAACAATCAAGTTATTACAACAGTCAAGTCATCTTATAGTGCTGTGATGCTGTATTTATTTAACATCATCACTTTACATTTCATTTTGTACGAAATAACAAATTGAGTCAGCGACAGTACTATTTACGATATCTTTTTGTATGTACAAGTTCATTTACAATATTAAAAAAGCAAAACTGGCATTTAAAAATAAATTCTGCAACAGTCAACCATGCTATAACAAAGGTTACATAATTTGACTTGAGCTCTTATCATATAAATGTAATAAAATGCAAGTAGAAACATAACCGTACAATGTTCGATGGGAATTTCATTAAGAAAAGTTGTTGTGTACATGTATATGTGACGCATAAAGAAAAGTTGTTGCAGAACTTTTTACAATTCATACAAAAGATAGCAAAAAAAGATTGAGAAAAGAATGTATCCAACATGGCTCCATTTTCGTTCAAGTGAAATTTCCCCTGATAATTACATATTCTTTCTTTTTTATCAGGAGAAGGAGAATAGAAGGGTCTAAAAGAAGAAATATTTTCCCCACAATGTGATTTTTTTCCCTGCATATCAATATACCATTATTTTGTCACTTAATGTTTTTGTGCACAAATAAAAATTGTTAAGCTAACAAACTGACTATCATGACTGTATTATTGGCAATGCTTTCTTCATTTACTCTTTTGTAAATGTTCAAGTACTACAAATGAGATATCCATGAGAAAGAAAAAACAACTAATACCTACTCCCTTCATTTGTTTGTGACACAATTAAATAATACAGGATAACTACAAATAAATAATAAAAAGATGGATATACTGATGACAAAAATGTTCTGAACCTACTTGACACATCTGCAAGAAAAAATAACAGCTATTTGCAGTAGCCGAGAATGAGCTAAAAACTAGCGTGAGACAAAAAAATTGAAAGTACCCTGTAAAATGAATTTGGCACAATAAATATTTCATTGAATAAAGCCCAGTCAAATCAACAAAACTGAAATCAGGTCGACAAAAGAAAAAGCATGCCAGGGGACTCTGTCAAATCAGGAGCCTGTATATCATAAATAAATGTATTATTATATAGCTAAGGAGTACTGTTAAATACATGAATTGTGATTTTTTTACTTTCTAAGGTATGGTTCTGAGACGACTTCATTTGTGTTGTTGGAGTGTTTGGTCGCCTATTTTGCACCTGGAGAATTCAATACAATGTGTCACGTATGACATATGACCTTTGACCTTTATCGATATCTTTCATACATGAATGAACTATAACTGATGGTGGTGATAGCCGAAAGCAACATTATCCAATGGCCACATTTGGAAGAAGTAAGTGAAAAAAGAGCATTTGACATACAAGACATATCACACAAAATCATCCATCAAACTTTTCTTTAAGATATTATAAAGAAAATGACCTTTAATTTGATAAATATTTATGATGGAAAATTAAAGTAAAAATACTAGACTGCAAGTTTTTTGGTCCATTATTCACTTACATAATCAAATTTTTGTTTCAAAGCCCCTCTCAAGTGTTGGGGCTCAAAAATTGGGTGGCAAAATTTCACTTAATTTGAATCATAATGTGAAAGAGGATGTCATTTAAGACACATTTTTGCAAGGATTTTCAAATCAAATGTGTTTGAAGTCGAATATTGATGAAAGAATACAAAATTTAATTTTTCTGCGTACAACAGTATTTCTTATGTATTCTTTTATCAATATTTGTCATCACTTTTTTTTTTTTTTTTTTTTGGGGGGGGGGGGATCTTTGCAGAAGTGTGTCTTAAATTACATCTTTTTTCACATGCAATTTAAGAGAAATTTTGCCTTCAAATTTGTGGTCAATTTGGGACTTCCAACACCTTAGAGGGGCTATAAGACTTCTCTATGGAATTCATGCACAGGATTAGGAATGAGAAAAAATATACCTTCCACATCTACAAAACTAACATACTTTCTGCTGCAAAATTCACTTTAGAAAAAGACAAAAATCTCCACAACTCTTTCTTTATGGCAAGGATTAGACAATAGAAATGTACCCTGCAGTACGTACCAAGAATACAGAATCAAACCATGTTCAAACATGACGGCAAACAACTGCCTACCAAAAAAAACTGCAGCGAATATGGAGTGCATGTCACAAATCTGGATATCATAACACACAGAAAGATCACAAGGTATTCAAAAGCCCTTTTGCCATGTCAAGCTCCTGTTCTTTAACCCCTCCCCCTTGTAATTCATTGATAGGTTGAAGAATAGCAATGAATACATTAACAGATATTTTTTGTTTTGCTGCAGATTTTTTGAAAGGCAGTTAATTGCCTCATTTGTGAGAGTGGCCACTTTAGACAGAGAGCCTTTGTAGACAGGTTCTACAACATGTATTTTGCTTAAAAAAGGAAAAACAAGGAAAGTAGAAACTGTAGACGGATGGTCTTTATAGACAGGTTCTACAACACATACTCTGTCCTACACAGAGACAATAGAGGTGACCATTATAGACAGGTAGCCTTTATAGACAGGTTGCCACTAAGACAGATTTGACTGTATTTACACTATATAAGAAAGGATTAAAATATCTCTCTCTTGTGGTCTATGAAATTCTTTGGTCACTTTCATGGCTTTCTTTCTGATTTCATAGTTATATGAAAAATAATAAATAAAGGGGCTGACTCTTTTAAGGGCATCGTTTAAAAGCAATATGCTTAAATATAAGAACAGAGTTGCTACTTACATACTGTACACAAATATTGCATGTAGCTGCAAATGATCACGTTTCTGATTTCTTTTAAAATAACCTATAATCAGGGATACAAAGCTGCTGGACGTAGTTAAGCTGATAAAAATAACAAAGTGGCAGATTTATTTAGAAAAAGTGCTTTAAAAAACATAGTGCTAAGTTCTTGTAAAGAATCACATTTATTCTTAAGTACTCATAGTCATAAATTAAGGGCAATTCATTATAAATATAACTTGAAACTCTTGGATGTAAAATTAGTTTCAGTTTGCGTTGGCTTATTTTGAGCTACGTTATCGTGGCAATTTTTTGAGGAGCTATAGCATGTCAGGTGTGAATAAGGGTTTAGAATAAGCTTTGGTGAGACCATATAGAGGTGTCAACGTGGAACGCTTGAAACACTTGACGTGAGATGCAAAGTGATCCTGACACAGCACTAATGTCCTGTGGGAAGGGTTTAATCTACATTTGCCACTCTATACCCACGGGAGGAATGGGAACCTGGTAGATTGACAAAAACCTTTGCGTCAGTTATGGACATACCCTCACGATGGCCTCACGATAGGAATACTTCCCAAGGACTGGAGATGGTGCACATTATGTGTGAATGAATGCAATGACCGGGGTTATAATATCTGTAAAACACTTAGAGACGGTATCTTGTATCAAATGGTATTTCGTTTCAAACGCTTTATATATCCTGATTATTATTACTTACATACCCCCTTGTCAATTTTGTATTAACCGCCTTATAAATCCAGATTATTATTACTTACATACCCCCTTGTAAATTTTATGATTTTTGTGCTTTTTATAACTCAACAATGAAAGGTGGACTGGTTGAATAAGGGCCCTTCTTGAATACTTTTAGATTTATTAATTTTATCCTCAGTCCTAGCTCCAACAACTCTATCCAACACACTCAGTCCTTCATCCTGGTAGACTTTGGCAACATCCACTGCATGCACGTCATGACTTTCCGGGATACGTTGGTCAAACGTCGGTCAAGCGTTGGTCAAAACCCTAACAATTAGGCTCCTTGAATGTCTCTCCATGTCTTTGATTCCTGCAACGATATGCCAAATCCAGCTAGTTCCAACAATACTACCCAACACTGTATCAGTCCGGAATCCTGATAGAATCATCATGGTGCACTTCCAACACGAAAGGTCAGAATGTGTTGGTCAAACCCCAAACAATTTGGCTTCTTGGTCGTCTTTCCATGTCTTTAATCCTGTCACAAAGTCCAGCTACCTCTGACAATGCCATTCAAGACGCTGTCAGTCAACCATCCCTGAATCACTACCAAGTTCTAAATTGGTTGAGAGATCATCATCATCATCATCATCATCATCATGGAGACTGTCCCCACCACTTGCTCCGAGGTTATCGAGAGAGGAGACCGACGATGGAGATCGTTGCCTAACACCAAGCATCGGTGACATGCTGTCCGAGGAGAGGTGTCTTACACTGTCCAAAGGAGCAGAGGCCTCGTCGTCCACTGTAGAGGTGAGAATGATAGATAAGAAATGTATTTTGAAACGTCGCCTGTCTCTTATCTAAAGTAGATGATTTATATGAGACTTACTCGTAGAATGAAATACCTTTGATACAGAAAACTTTCATCAGTTCGGGATAATGATAACATGTAGTTTTTAAGCTTCTATCGACCTTAAATTTGTTATGCAAGCTTTCATCCACTCCTGTGGACTTTCTCAAGCTAAGTGATCAAAATCATTATGAATCAAAAACAAATTAGACTTTTACATGGAATTGATGCATTTCAGGAAACTGTTTTATTGTTCACAGGTGGTTTCCCACATCCTGCAAGAGACGATCCTGTTGACTTACTATTTCTCCTGTCGAGTGAGCTAGTCCCACCTGCTGTAGCCTGTGTAATGGTCGTCGTCTGACCAAGCTGAGCTAGAGATTGAGGCCAGAATCTCTGTGTAGATGGTCTGTTCTGACTCTTTGGTTTCTTGTTCTTAGTAGCTGCCTCAGGGTTACTTGCATCCAACATGGGTTGTAAGATTCGCCGCCTTGCATTGATAAACCTGATCAGGTAAATTATTTTCAAAGTACATGAAATATGCTTTCTGTGAATTAGCTGTCATGTCTTAAGTATTATAATGCAGGGCTTAAATTAATCCAAGACCACCAAGGCTATGGCAGTGGATGCCCTTTTGATTGGCCTCAATGCCCCTCTCATTGGCCTTGGAGATTTGTTTTGCCCTTTCCAATTCTTCCTATTTGTGCTGTAATATAGGAATGTGCCCTACAGAAAAGTGGCCTTGCCCTAAAAATATTGAAATTTAAGGCCTGATCATGATATGAAATATATCACTTTCAATTGTTGGTTGTAAGAATGGAAAACTGCAGCAATTAATGTATCCATTAACTGCTAACCAATTTGTTTGTTTGCTTGTTTTATTCTCTTATAATAAAAGACAACAATGCATTCAGTAAAATATTAAAGAATACAATTATGAATTACAAGATGAGATAAACAGCTGGATAGCGCTGATATCCTTATGATGCCGCTGGTCTTCACTCATAGATTATTTGTTCATTTTCTTCAATTCTAACGTAAATGCTACATATTGACTAATTGTTTACCATGTATCTGCAAAATAGTAATGAACTTCTTGTTTACACAACTGACCATTCTGCTTATTGACTACCCGATTAATAGTTATTGACTTCCTGCCCACTCGTCATCATTATTGTTAACCACTTATTAAAATTTAAAGAGTAGACAACGATTTAAAATGGTTTATTGACAGGCTGACAAAATGTAGGTCAAGAGGTTGTTTACATTTTTGAGGGAAATTCACGCGCTAGGAAATGTAATACTTTGTATTACATTGGAAGGAAATGTACAAGCGTATGTACGCTTATCAAGCAAGCGCGGAAAACACCGCCAGCAAATTAAAAATAGCACGAAGGGGCTTTCATTCTAGTTATGGCTTTCATTTTGAATGGACAAGAAGAAAAATTTACGGAGTCTAAAACATTATTAGACGATTTGGATTAATACTAAAGTTAGCACTGCACTGGAATAATTAGTTGGATATATAGCGCTGAATTATTTCTTCTCGTGAGCGACCAGCGGGATTATACTCGGGTTTTGGGCTGGCCTTTGTCGTTGGGCCTGATGAGAAAGGAGAGTCCATATCATTATTTTGGCCTGGTCGCACATCACACAGTGGCATCACGGCATAGGCGGGATCGAATGCTGCGTTTCACGGACGTGGCCCAGTCACCGGCAGTGCACCACATCGCCGGGTGAGTCTCTCTTTAAGGGAATCGAAAACTGATCCGAGGGGAAACGGTTGCACCATTTCAATACACGAAATTGAGGCGGGTAGTTGTCCCGTAAAGGCGGTCCTTAGATATTTGAAAATGCGCCCGGGAAGTGGGGAGGCTTTCTTTTGCTCATATGGTTCACTTCCTCTCACCAGGCATGAGTTCAGTGCCATGATGAAGAGATGCATGTCATACAGGGATATGTTGGCGGCGAAGTTTTCCTCCCATTCTTTTCGTATAGGTGCGGCTACAACCGCTGCTATGGCGGGCTGCTCGGACGCCCAAATACAGCACATGGGTCGATGGGCTTCCTCCGCGCATCGCAGATATATTGATATGGTTGTTTAAATATGAGCAATGTTGCAAAGTACCGTTGGGGTTGATTTGATTTGATTTGATTCGCCAGGTATACGTACAAAATATAACAGAGTGAATGATGAGGTCAATAATGTAAGGGTGAGGCCGCATACACAGGAATGAATATATGTCTAATATACAGATGAATAAGTCCCTCGCCTCGAGAGGTTAAATAAGCTAATAATAATAATAGCAATAATAATCATAATGGTGCTACAACATGAAAATGAAAACGAAGTCAAGCAGACAACAAACACACATGCAAAACAAGAGCAAGAAAATACAATGGGATTTCAAGTTCACATTAATGCATGTTCTTTGGAATACAAAATGCTGCCCAGTCCTCTTTTCTTATTTTGTCCACAGAACAAATATGGATAGTAGGCGACTCTATCCTTTTCTGGGCCCATCGCAGGGCGGAGCGGACTGGCTGCGCCGATATGGATTTGGGGACGGTCATCCATTGGGCTGGAAAGCGGGGCCTTCGCTTGGACCAAACAAACGCATGGCTAGAGTCGATTACCAGTGGCCTGACGAAGCCGACCGTTTTAGAGTTACACGTGGGCACGAATGACATAGAGGGATGTTCGAAGAGGGCGATGGCGAATGCGGTGAACAGATTAATCACATCGAACACTGAGACGACAATAATATGGTCTGACATTCTAGAACGGGTAGAATATAAATGCTGTAGTCCGGAAGAGCAGAAAAAATTAGACGATAGAAGGAGGGCCACGAACCGATACGCTCGCGCCTTGGCCGGCAGGAATGGGGGAAAGGCCATTTCACACCCCGACATAAGGCATAAGGATAGGGCTTTATATAGGCCGGACGGATTGCATCTCTCCAATGAGGGTTTGGACAGGTTTATCACTGACCTGTAGGAGGGCCTGTCCTATCTCGGTTCATCCAAGTAGTTAAACAATGATAATGTTACAAAACACGTTGTTCTTATATTTCAATGTTCTTATAGTTCAGTGTTCTTATATTTCAGCGTTTTTATATTTCCCGTATATTTCAATGTTTAAGTCTGTTCGGGTAGCAAAGTAAATCCCGCAAAAAAGTTTGAGTCCGGCACCGCAAGATCATGTTTTTGTTGTTGGGATAAGAGTGCCTTATTTTGGGAGTAACAAAGTTGTGGAGAGTAAATAATGGTTATATGGGGCAGGTTTAGGTGGACATTGGTAAATGACCAGTTTTGCAAATGCTTCATTTCGAAATGGGCATTAACGGTTTAGTCACTTCTTTGAGGGGAATGAATTAGGCATAATGATGTGCCGGTGTTGTAGAGATAATGACTCGTTTGAGTCCGGCACCGCAAGATCATGTTTTTGTTGTTGGGATAAGAGTGCCTTATTCTGGGAGTAACAAAGTTGTGGAGAGTAAATAATGGTTATATGGGGCAGGTTTAGGTGGACATTGGTAATTGACCAGTTTTGCGAATGCTTCATTTCGAAATGGGCATTAACGGTTTAGTCACTTCTTTGAGGGGAATGAATTAGGCATAATGATGTGCCGGTGTTGTAGAGATAAGTTTATTACGATACTCTGTAGTCTGTTATAGGGTTATAAATTAGCTTAAGGGCGAAAAAGTACATGCTTGTACATGTACATTGGTTAATTTGGCCAATTGAAATGTTAATTCCACCAAAGTGTAAATAGTTAGGCATAGATATTCCCTTAGTGCACAAAAATCGTTTGATGACAACGTTGTGATTTGGCGGCCGATCATATATAAATATATTCTCGTTTGGCGGTAATTTGTCAAATTATGCCTCCAAATCACTAATCACATGGTACTGATAAGTTTATTGATCAATAATTGTCATCCGATAATTTTCGACCCCACTCAATTTTTACATGCGAGGGGGTTGCCAATGTATATTCAGTCGAATTTGTTCGCATGTTAATTCTTAGTTTTCCGGCCCCCATTCGATTTGAATGCGGGGGGACCTAGTTGTACCTACACATTTTCAAACTCAGGGTGTCACGCTTTAATCTTAGGCATCATCCGATCTTACAGGCGGAGAGGCTGGTATATATATACATCTATATTCTATAACTTTAGGCATCACTCGATTTTATAGGCGGGGGGCCGATATAATGACTTAATGTATATAAGTTTAGCCTAGGCATCACTCGATTTCATAGGCGGGGGTCCTAGCATAACTTTAGGCATCACTCGATTTTATAGGCGGGGGGCTGATATAATGACTTAATGTATATAAGTTTAGCCTAGGCATCACTCGATTTCATAGGCGGGGGGCCTAGCATTTGTAAGCATCATCCGATCTTACAGGCGGAGAGGCTGGTATATATATACATCTATATTCTATAACTTTAGGCATCACTCGATTTTATAGGCGGGGGGCCGATATAATGACTTAATGTATATAAGTTTAGCCTAGGCATCACTCGATTTCATAGGCGGGGGTCCTAGCATAACTTTAGGCATCACTCGATTTTATAGGCGGGGGGCTGATATAATGACTTAATGTATATAAGTTTAGCCTAGGCATCACTCGATTTCATAGGCGGGGGGCCTAGCATTGCATTTGTAAGCATTTTTTATGATTCAATATATCTGTGTTATTTTGTTATGACACACAGAAAATCAAAATGTGCAAAATAAGCGTCCATCTCAAAATGTTAATAAAGCCACGACATAAACGCAAATTTGGTTGTTTGTTATTTTGTTAGCCGTGAATAATAAAATTTAAAGAGTAGACAACGATTTAAAATGGTTTATTGACAGGCTGACAAAATGTAGGTCAAGAGGTTGTTTACATTTTTGAGGGAAATTCACGCGCTAGGAAATGTAATACTTTGTATTACATTGGAAGGAAATGTACAAGCGTATGTACGCTTATCAAGCAAGCGCGGAAAACACCGCCAGCAAATTAAAAATAGCACGAAGGGGCTTTCATTCTAGTTATGGCTTTCATTTTGAATGGACAAGAAGAAAAATTTACAGAGTCTAAAACATTCCCACCACCTCCCCCATTATCTCCACCAATAAAAGTATTTTTAGTATATTAGTGGCATAAATTAAGTATTGCTTGGTGGTTCGAAGTAGCCAATCTACTCATTCAAGTTTAGTTCATAATTTGAGGTTATTTTATATGAATGTTTTTATATACTGTAATTTACATTTGTAAAACATTGCCCAATTCGGCCTTGTAGGCCGCGATGCATTGTTGCTCTTTTATTCTCAATAAAACCATTATCTATCTATCTATCAAGGTATACGTATTAGTACGGAAAGGATTTAGGGTTTCAGGTATGAAAGGTACGGATAGGGTTTATGTAATAAATTGGTCAGTGATTTATGAAGTTAATGCAGAGCCGGGGGCATTTGGCCTGGTCGCACATCAACTTGCGTCGTGCACAAAGAAAGTGGGCCGTAGGGGAATTTTTCCCATTGGGTTTCGCCCCTACCCGGTTTTGTATGGGTAAATCACTAATCACATGGTACTGATAAGTTTATTGATCAATAATTGTCATCCGATAATTTTCGACCCCACTCAATTTTTACATGCGAGGGGGTTGCCAATGTATATTCAGTCGAATTTGTTCGCATGTTAATTCTTAGTTTTCCGGCCCCCATTCGATTTGAATGCGGGGGGACCTAGTTGTACCTACACATTTTCAAACTCAGGGTGTCACGCTTTAATCTTAGGCATCATCCGATCTTACAGGCGGAGAGGCTGGTATATATATACATCTATATTCTATAACTTTAGGCATCACTCGATTTTATAGGCGGGGGGCCGATATAATGACTTAATGTATATAAGTTTAGCCTAGGCATCACTCGATTTCATAGGCGGGGGTCCTAGCATAACTTTAGGCATCACTCGATTTTATAGGCGGGGGGCTGATATAATGACTTAATGTATATAAGTTTAGCCTAGGCATCACTCGATTTCATAGGCGGGGGGCCTAGCATTTGTAAGCATCATCCGATCTTACAGGCGGAGAGGCTGGTATATATATACATCTATATTCTATAACTTTAGGCATCACTCGATTTTATAGGCGGGGGGCCGATATAATGACTTAATGTATATAAGTTTAGCCTAGGCATCACTCGATTTCATAGGCGGGGGTCCTAGCATAACTTTAGGCATCACTCGATTTTATAGGCGGGGGGCTGATATAATGACTTAATGTATATAAGTTTAGCCTAGGCATCACTCGATTTCATAGGCGGGGGGCCTAGCATTGCATTTGTAAGCATTTTTTATGATTCAATATATCTGTGTTATTTTGTTATGACACACAGAAAATCAAAATGTGCAAAATAAGCGTCCATCTCAAAATGTTAATAAAGCCACGACATAAACGCAAATTTGGTTGTTTGTTATTTTGTTAGCCGTGAATAATGACTAACTGTTCATTAGTTATTGACTAACTACTTACCAGTTATTGACTTGTAACATTGTGAGATTGGTCTGAGCTGCTATCATTCTCTGCACACACAAACTTACTGTTAACAATTTACTGACTAACTGTTAATTAGGTATTGACTAAGTACTTACCAGTTATTGACTTGTAACATTGTGAGATTGGTCTGAGCTGCTATCATTCTCTGCACACACAAACTTACTGTTAAGAATTTACTGACTAACTGTTAATTAGTTATTGACTAAGTACTTACCAGTTATTGACTTGTAACATTGTGAGATTGGTCTGAGCTGCTATCATTCTATGCACACACAAACTTACTGTTAAGAATTTACTGACTAACTGTTCATTAGTTATTGACTAACTACTTATCAGTTATTGACTTGCAACATTGTGAGATTGGTCTGAGCTGCTATCATTCTCTTCAAACAGGCTTACTGCTAAGAACTTACTGACTAACTGTTTATTAGTCATTGACTAACTACTTACCAGTTATTGACTTGTAACATTGTAAGATTGGTCTGAGCTGCTATCATTCTCTTCTCATCTTCACTAGGGTACGGATGCTGAAAGTCACAAAAAATATCACAAGTTATTCATACTGCAGTATCACAGAGATGTACATGCACCAATATCTCAGGACTATGTTCGCACGCATTTGACAAATCTAAGGACAATTCAACCCACTAGACTTGTAGCAAACTGCTGTTGATCTCCAACTCCAACAGAAGAAGAAGAAGAAGATGCATATTTCGGTCAGAATGAATTCAATATTAAATTCTGATTTTTTTATTTTTTTTTTCTTTGGGGGGGGGGGGGGGAGGGAGGGAGTTTTTTCTCAGATTTTGTATTAGATAAAAAAAACTTACCAGTAGTTAAGTTGGCAAAGTATTTTATCCAAAGTTAAGGAAATCTTGTTACCAAACTAATGCAGGATTGTTTCCCATTCCAGCACAGTTCATTAAGCACAGCATATCAGGTAGATACAGGCACGGCGGAGCACCCCAATTTGCATATCATTAGCGGCCCGTTCTATTTGAATAACCAACGGACATCTGCGTGAATCCGAACATGTGTGTGCTAGAATGTCAAATCTTAAAATTCGCGTTGCGCCTTTATTACTGTCAATATCGCTATGAAACTTTCCATACTAACTAAAATTATTATGAATGTTATGTCAGTGAAATAAATACGAAATTCCATGGACTAAAACTCGAGATATTAATGTGTTTTGAGCTTCGCCCCTCGAAAAACACGACGTCTACTTTATAATGTGATGACCCTATCAAGCAATGCACGAAATAGAGTCTTGGTATGAATATTCATTAGGGTTGAATCCATACATGGGCGAAATTTTCGCTTCTCCGGTGTATTTTTTTTGGTTATAACGTTCTTTTTCATGGGGCTTCATTTTTAAAAGTTGTAAGTCAGCGAACTCATTGAACATGACGTCATCGATCTCAGCGATGTACTGCGCATGCGTCTTAGGCCCGGTGCAGGCCAGATCGAAACAGCTGAGCCATTAGCGTGCACGTGTGCAGTCGGCTGGCAAGACATGTATAGCCAACGCACACGCGAGGTTCAGACATGACACACATTTGAATGTATGGGACTGGTCAAACAATTTTGCGACAACGAAGGATTATTTTTGTTCGATGAGATTCGGACATTGGGGTATGTTTTTCTCTGATACGACCCTATCAAGCAACTATGAAAAGAGATATTTCACAAGGATTGAGATTATTAAATTTTCTTTCTGTTCATACGAGGCAATTCTTTCTCGCTCTAAAAGAAATGGTGAATTTTACGGTGATTTTGTATCTCATTTTTTTCGTTTTTGTTCGTCAAAACTATCCCTTAAATTTCACATTTTCTGTGCATCAATAACTCTTTTTATACACATGAGTGTCTTGCAAATTTATTAAATAGTCGATTTAGTAGCTTTGATTGGTGATATTCATCACATTAATGAAGAATTTGTCTTCGGAATTTGTTTACTTTTTTTCGCATCGATCGGTACACAATTGTTGATTTTATGCAAATGATGTTTACTGGACGAGAGTCGATCGCACGGTAATTGGGGTGCTCCACTGTGCCTGGATAAGTACATGAATGTGCACAATGCAACATGTCCAATGCCTATTTGTATAGCTAGTGGGAAGGTTGACATCCTAAAGTACAGTACTTTAAAATGTGATCTAAATAAGAATTAAACCCTTAAACTAAGTTAAGCTAAATGCTAAGTAAAATATTGACTTCACTCAAGTGTTAAAAATAAACACTACCCCTGGGTTCAATGTGATGGTTATTTTACCTGACTGCTAAGAAAGCATAAATGCTTGTAAGTAAGTAAGCAACCAGATGGCAGAGGGCCTTAGGTCCTCTCCGACGGACCTGGTAATGAGTATTAATGCATTACCAAAGGGCACTAGCGCATCGAACCCGGGTCATCGGATTACAAGACCACTGCTCTACCGACTGAGCTATCGCGCCTCCTACAATGTGAGTTTGATGTTTTTTCTTGAACTATACTTTCTAGTGGCAGCGGTGGGATATGGGATCTCTTATTCGTTATTTTGCTGCGAAGCTTTGTTTTTTTTTAATGTTTTTTTTATTTAAATATTTAGGTCAAGGTCCGAGGTTCGAGACCCGCCACGGCTCTAATGTCCTTTGGCAAGACATTAGTCTTTATTGAGGCCAGGGGGCTTATCAAATAATGTACAAGTGAGATTGAAAATGAATGAACATGGGCTTACCACTATGTGTTGAAAGAGCCACGACCTCATGACAGTAGTTGCATGCTTCGGCAGAACCCCTCGTTTTGGTTTCCTCTTGTTCAGCAGGTCATTGACCTCCGCTGCGTCGGCCATGGCGACCCTGAGATCCCCCTGGTTGAGAGAGGAGAGCATGTTATGAGCTTGCTGCTGACCGGCTGAACTCTGACCCTGGTGGGAGATACCAATCTGTGAGAGGGGGGTAGAACCATGAATGATGGGAACCACGTGTTGTTGCAGCTGGTGTGGAGGAGGAGGGTCAGACTTCTTCTTGTGGTGGTGGTGGTGGTGGTGGTGGTGGGCATTGTTGCCTGGAATGGACTACAAGAACAAAAACACCCACGGGGGCGTTTCACAAAGATCCTAAGTTGAACTTATCTCTAGGTTGGACTTAACACTTATGGAAAGCCGTTTGCATCTATGAAAATATTTTGTAAAAGTTATTTTAAAAGGCATAAAATGTTGATTCAAAGCCTTCATATTTTCTAATTCAAGGAGAATTCATGTTCTTGATGTGGAATTTATAAAAAGTCTAAAATACTTGAATTTTCGCTTTTGAATATACTTTATTTTTAGGCTACAAATGGCTCTCCATAATTTTTAAGTTCAACTTAGAGTTAAGTTTGACTTAGGATCGTTGTGAAACACCCCCCAGGGTTGCCTTAACGCTTGTTCAGATAAAGTGCGGTCAACCGCCGCAAAAGAGCCCCAGCATTTTTTCTTCCCATGTTTAAAATTGAATGGCAACTGCGGGCAACAAAGGACTTGCAAGTAGTCACTGAGCTCTGTCTTATAAGATTCAGAAATGTGAAATCTATTTTGTCTCATCATAAAAAACGGCCCTGTTTTGCTGCGTCATATCTGAACAAGCCTTTAGTGGTATGGGAAAGCCCCTACTAGCACAGGGAAGGGTAAAGGGGATCCCCCTAATCTATTTAAGGATGCAATATACTACAACGGACATCTCAGAACATTATTGGTCCATTGCAGTAACCATGCTGTACATTATATTAAATTACTTTCTCAATTTAAATATCTAGAATCTACATCATTTATCAAAGACCCATAAAACACACAAACATCATGGTTATGTAAATGATTCAATACCTGTATTAAATGGTTCTGGTATACAGGAGCATGATAACGGAAAAGATACACCTCTTTAGGTTTCCTCTTTCAACTTAGAAATGATAAATAGCTGGATACTACCATGAGAACATTATCACTATTTATATACTATCAAAATTACTGGGAGAATACCATCACCTAGAATCATATGCCAAAGTCCCATTAATTGAAGGGAAAATGGTTTCCATTGTCGTACATCTGATACTACTACTAATGTAAACTTACTTGAGTTAAGATTCCCTGTGGTGTGACCACACCCTGTGGTAAGACCGGTGTGTAGACGACCTGACCTGCAGAGTTGACTACTGTTGCTGCCTGATACTGGGTCATAGACAAACATAAATAACATAGAAATATTAAGCATATAATTACCGTTAGTGAAGGTGATGGGACAAACTATCACTTCCGAGGTGATCTGGATGTACATGTAGCTATCATTCCAAAGCAAAGCTGAGGAAAGATAGCGTTTACATTCAGATTGCCGAGGAAGTGATAGTTTGTCATCGCCTGAAACCAAAAGGTGATTATTTGCTTTATGTTTCACATCAGAAACATTTCACTTCTTCCCTCATATTAGAGCAACAAGTCATAAATTAACAGCTAGCAAACGGTGTACGATACGTACAGTGCATGCAGCACTTACATACGTGCATATACACAAAGTATACATTGAATTCTTCAAAAGAGTAAAAGCATTTTAATTCACTACATGTAGATCTATGTAGAGGAGTTGCGGTCTAGTGGATAAGTCACTTGACTTGTGGATCACTAGGTACGAGGTTCAAATCCCAGCCTTGCACTAACATCCTTTGGCAAGACAATCTTAATTTACTACCCCCTATCCAGATGTAAAGGAGTACATTATATGTTGGAGCACTAGTTACTTTGGCGGCTCAGCTGTAACCAGGATGATAATGTCTGAGTGCGATATAAGAGTGCTATGTTTGTTCTTCTGGAAGGCAAGAGAAGCTATTGTATTATTCTCTCTTCTAATGATAGGGTTCCACATCTGCGCACAAAAATAATGATTATCAACAGTTATTTATTTTGAATTCTTGATGCATCTTTACCACAACCTATTGATATGGTACGTTAGAGAACTTACTTGGTTTGCTTGTGAATGTGCTCCATGTTGTAATATCACAGCTTGACTGTTTGGTGTTGAGGTGGGATGGTTTTGGCTGATCTAAAAAGAAGAAGAAGAAAATAAAAGGTCAACAGTGACAGTCCATATGATAAATGTTAATGACAATGTGCTCATGAATTTTACGACTTATGAGTAGATTGTTTGTTTTTTTCAAATTCAAAATGGTTACATTTAGTAAAATCAAGAAATGCACGTATTGAAATTTGTATTGACCTACAAAATTGTTTTCACACATTTTAAATAATTTTTTAAAAATAAGATTTCATCTTTTAAAGCCTGGAGCAAAATTGAGAATATAAATTTTAATATGTCAAGTCAGCTCCTTTGGAACAGGTGAATATACTTTAGACAATTTACTGCCCCCAGCTATTTTCACCTTCATTAGCTACTTGCATGGAAATTGGTTTTATATTTTCACAATAGTTTACTATAAGTGATCACTGCCTGTATGAACGAGGCTAATTGCCACCATTCTTTGAAATGGTTCATCAAGGAATGTATAGGGTCTCGATTACAAGCAGTCTTGCTTCTCAGGGGCACTGGCCAATATTACTTTTTATGCTGTTGTTCTTTGATATTCTTCCTTTATTGTATTGATGTTTTTGTATATTTTGTTGTTTTTAAACGGTCAATATAAAATGAAATGAATGTCTACATACCTGATTATGTTCACTGGGCGGTGGTTCTAGATCTAGAAGATCTCCGTTGGTTAAGTACTGACTATCAATGAATGTATACATACCTGATTATGTTCACTGGGCGGTGGTTCTAGATCTAGAAGATCTCCATTGGTTAAGTACTGACTGTCAATGAATGTATACATACCTGATTATGTTCACTGGGCGGTGGTTCTAGATCTAGAAGATCTCCATTGGTTACGTACTGACTGTCAATGAATGTATACAAACCTGATTATGTTCACTGGGCGGTGGTTCTAGATCTAGAAGATCTCCGTTGGTTAAGTACTGACTATCAATGAATGTATACATACCTGATTATGTTCACTGGGCGGTGGTTCTAGATCTAGAAGATCTCCATTGGTTAAGTACTGACTGTCAATGAATGTATACATACCTGATTATGTTCACTGGGCGGTGGTTCTAGATCTAGAAGATCTCCATTGGTTAAGTACTGACTGTCAATGAATGTATACATACCTGATTATGTTCACTGGGCGGTGGTTCTAGATCTAGAAGATCTCCATTGGTTAAGTACTGACTATCAATGAATGTATACATACCTGATTATGTTCACTAGGTGGTGGTTCTAGATCTAGAAGATCTCCATTGGTTAAGTACTGACTATCAATGAATGTATACATACCTGATTATGTTCACTGGGCGGTGGTTCTAGATCTAGAAGATCTCCATTGGTTAAGTACTGACTATCAATGAATGTATACATACCTGATTATGTTCACTGGGCGGTGGTTCTAGATCTAGAAGATCTCCATTGGTTAAGTACTGACTATCAATGAATGTATACATACCTGATTATGTTCACTAGGCGGTGGTTCTAGATCTAGAAGATCTCCATTGGTTAAGTACTGACTATCAATGAATGTATACATACCTGATTATGTTCACTGGGCGGTGGTTCTAGATCTAGAAGATCTCCATTGGTTAAGTACTGACTATCAATGAATGTATACATACCTGATTATGTTCACTGGGCGGTGGTTCTAGATCTAGAAGATCTCCATTGGTTAAGTACTGACTATCAATGAATGTCTACATACCTGATTATGTTCACTAGGCGGTGGTTCTAGATCTAGAAGATCTCCATTGGTTAAGTACTGACTGTCAATGAATGTATACATACCTGATTATGTTCACTGGGTGGTGGTTCTAGATCTAGAAGATCTCCATTGGTTAAGTACTGACTATCAATGAATGTATACATACCTGATTATGTTCACTGGGCGGTGGTTCTAGATCTAGAAGATCTCCATTGGTTAAGTACTGACTGTCAATGAATGTATACATACCTGATTATGTTCACTAGGCGGTGGTTCTAGATCTAGAAGATCTCCATTGGTTAAGTACTGACTGTCAATGAATGTATACATACCTGATTATGTTCACTGGGCGGTGGTTCTAGATCTAAAAGATCTCCATTGGTTAAGTACTGACTATCAATGAATGTATACATACCTGATTATGTTCACTGGGTGGTGGTTCTAGATCTAGAAGATCTCCATTGGTTAAGTACTGACTGTCAATGAATGTCTACATACCTGATTATGTTCACTGGGCGGTGGTTCTAGATCTAGAAGATCTCCATTGGTTAAGTACTGACTGTCAATGAATGTATACATACCTGATTATGTTCACTGGGCGGTGGTTCTAGATCTAAAAGATCTCCATTGGTTAAGTACTGACTATCAATGAATGTATACATACCTGATTATGTTCACTGGGTGGTGGTTCTACATCTAGAAGATCTCCATTGGTTAAGTACTGACTGTCAATGAATGTCTACATACCTGATTATGTTCACTGGGCGGTGGTTCTAGATCTA
>JAVYIG010003939.1:132500-177324 GCA_035222895.1 Strongylocentrotus droebachiensis
AGAGGCAAAACATGCGGGCCGCCATCTTGAATTATAATGCATGCCTACATGCTTTTGTTAAAGACAGACAAGATATTTTGATTTTCTTTTTTTTAAGTTCTACTGAGACTACATTGAATCCGACCTACTTGTACGGTGGCAATGAATGACAGATTAGTTCATGCAGATATTGCACAATTTACTTTGCAAGTACAGCCCTGATAGTAATGTAAATTGGTTTAAAGCCTCAACAGTATTTGTATAGATTCCCCTCTGATTTACTCTGTTAACTTGATTAAATGGAGGACTAGAGAGATGAACTACCTGAGTAAATGTAAACTAAAAATGTACTTCAAACTTAAATTTGAAACTCAAAATGACAGAAACACAGGAATAACAATTCAAATTTGAAGCAAAGAGTGGGAAACAAAGAGACTGGAAGGGGTTGGGAAGATAATAATAATAATAAATTAATAATATTGATTATCTAAAAACAAAAAGTACCATAGTGCTCACGAAATCACAGAATATGAAGTAGAAACATAAAACTCATAAAATACATAAATAAATAATAATGGGTTCTTGTATAGCGCTCATGTCATCCTATTATATTACTGAGGGAAGAAGATTTCTTCCCTCAGTAATCCACCCAACACCCCATTGAAGTCAATGGCTAGTATGTGAAACATAGACTTAACTTCGGGCCCAAGTGCTTAGTGACACATAAACCACTTTTTCTCAAAATGGAGTTACATCTTTGTGTCAATGACCCCTCAAAGTATCTTTAGATGGATTTTGAAAATATTGTTGAGGAACCAGAGTGCAATTGAATGGAAACTGTCGAGATTCAGTTCATAAAACCGGCAAAGATGTATCAAAAGGAACTAAAACGGTATTCACTTACTGATAAACGGCTCTCTTGTCTTTCTCCAGCTGGACCTGTAGTTCTTCTGCTTCTTCCGGTGTGAGGTTCCCGACTGACTCTGTCCCTGCCTTCAGGACGCTAGCAGGTACGGTACGAGTCCCTGCTGGCCGATGCTTTATCTCCGCTGCCTCCTCACTGCTTGACTGTTGCATCCTGACTGGCGGGTGGTGACTGGCCTGGGAGGAGGGGAGAGAAAAAGTGGAGTGGTGGTTATTGAATTCTTGAACTTGAACTTAATTTTCCGCTTTCAAAGTATCTATATAAAAACAACGTACAGTAACTTGACATTGAGATATTCATTTTGCACAACATAATGAAAGTATATTCAATTCAATTCAATTCAAATGAACATTTATTTTCTCCATTCAATTTGACAACATATTTGACATCTGTTCAAACAATACAATTTATACGTAGGAACATACATATCATTAAAGAAATTGTATAACAAGGAAGAAGGCGCATATCCCAATAAGCAGAGCTTGTAATGGGTACGCCGGACTACGCCTGAATACACAAATACAAATTTCATGGCTAAAATGTAATGAAATTCTACATAATAAAAGAAAACATTACTTCAGATACATACATGTACATTTTAAAAATGGATGGATTATCAAAAGTTGTTATAACTTTAAAAGAACAATTTTATTGTGCAATACACAACAACTCAAAGTGTTTTTTTAAGTACAGTGATGTAATGAGTGTCCAGCCATTGAGAGGGCACTTGAATTCTAATTTTTCTCTGTTTGCCATTTGACTGGAACACTTTTAAAGCCCCACTGACCTACTTGTAGCTACTTGCTCCCTCTATATAGAAAACTTCCCTAATCGGTGCCTGTTGGTCCCCCATGATCCTCTATTTCTTATGTTATTTGAGAGCTGAGTTGATGAGATAGCCACCTGTCAGTGACCTCGCTGTGTGGTCTAATCCTCCTAGCCACACTAGTGTTGATAAGCTTTAAAAGCTTGTACCATAAATTTAGAGGATGGAGAAAAGAGGTGTCAGTTAATAATATTCTTCCCCTATATCTTTAAACCCAATTTTTTTTTTTTTTTTTTTTTTTTTTGGGGGGGGGGGTGGGCTTTACAGAAATGTATCAAGTATTACAAATATCTCAAGGACAACTGTGAAATACACTGGGCCTAAGCTTTGGAATTCCCTTTCTGTTCAACTTAATTCTTGTCCATCACTTAATTCTTTTAAAAGAAACCATAGTACAAATATTATTAGCTCCTACTGTCATGACTATTGATCAACTTATTCCTTTTTATAATGTTTGTTGCACTGAGGGTGTTTGTTCATATTCTGTTTGACTTTACTCTGTTGGTTTGTTAAGTGATATTCTGTGCTTGTATTTTGTCGACTTTATATATTTGTTAGGGTTCTGCCTCAAAGGGCAAATGCCTTACTGTATGCAGCTCCTATTTGTTCTACTGTAATGTATTGTTAGTGTATAGGCACATGTATGCTATTGTCCATATCATTTTTGTTTTTAATGGTATGTTTTCAATGGAATGTGGAAAATAAAACTTGAACTTGACCTTGAATGTTTCTTTTCGTAAAATTAAAAGGGTTAAATATTATGACCAGGGGGGTGTTTCATAAAGCTGTTTGTAAAGTTACGCATGACTTTACGAACCACTTGAATATGAAGTGCCAGATATGCTCAAAGTTTTCCTGATGTTCTGATAACCTCAATTAAATGGCAAAAAATATGCTTTTCATCTATAACGTTTGTTATAATAAGAATGTTAATCTACATTTGCAAAGTTCAACTTTAGTAAGATGATTGAGCACCCCATTTGGCTTTTCATAAGTAAGTCATTCGTAAAGTCATGCGTAACTTTACGAACAGCTTTATGAAACACCCCCCTGGTTATTATTAATTTGACCTACACATACACAAATACATGTATCTTACATGTCAACAAACAAAGCAGTATGCAGATTATGATGTAATATATGACAATAATCATGATCACTTCATAATACCCATGGTGCTCAGAAATGTGTAGAACCTTGCATTGTAATGGTATTGTATGGCATTGACTGTGTACCTGGGTCATGAAAAGTGCATAAAGACACCCAAGTTGCTGGTATGTGCAAATACAAATTCTAACAATAAAACTGTCAATCATAAGTATGATTCATCCCGACTCTCTCTTTTTCATTTCTGATCTCTCTCTCTCCCTCTTTCTCTCTCTCTATTGTGTGTGATTGTCTCCCTAATCATAAATGTCTATGAATAACAAATTAACGATGCCCTCCACAACAAAAAACAGATATCAAAGATGTCCACTTCTGGGTTGTGTTTCTTTCAAACACCGGCATACATTTCACAAATTTGTATTTTATTTTCAAAATGGTTTTCAGCTGTGTAAATGGGCCTATACATCTAGGTCAAAAGAACTTGTGATTTGGAAGGTTTTGGAATCATCAAAATGACAACATATTGAGTAAATCTTGCCTATAATTACAAAGAAATGCACTACATACAAATATGGGTGGTCCTACAGTATCTGGCACTACATTGGCAATAAAATTTGTTCCATAAAATTTCAAATATTTCTTGTCGTATTTCATTTGGAAAAAGACAGCATTTCAAGATTTATTCATGTGACATTGCTATGGCAGTGAGACATTTTGAGACATTTTGAGACATTTCTTGAATTAATTTTTATTTTTATCTGCAGCAGAACTCAACTTGCATAGGCCAACCTAATTCAAAGACCACATGAAGAGTTACTCCTATCAAATGTGATATTAATAGCTTTCTCTACTGTCAACACTCCACTCCCCATCAAGTCCACAACTCAAGACCACAAGAATGTACAACTAGTAGATGTACAATGTGCTGCAAATAATGAAGACTTATTAAGCATTGATATTAAAGGTCATCTACATGATTGTAAAAATCTGTGATCCACTGTTTTCCTTGGAATTACTTTAGTTGCCTATATTTTTGCACCAAAATGATTTTAGGTTTTTCAAGTTTTATGTTGGAAGGGAGCTAGGGCATCCATTGAAAGCTAAACAATAATAATTGTTTTCACAAGTATTACAACAAAATCACATAATTCTACCTTAAAGGTAAAGACCAGTTTTGGAAACACCCCCCTCTCAAAAAATGAAATGGAAAAGCTCTTATTACCAATCATGTGAAAGAATATGTTTTTACTAATATGTGATCATACAAATTTTGCAGGGAAACTGCCTACTAATTGATATATTTGGTAAATTATTATATCTATTTGGACCCGATAGATATCATGCATGTGTTGCCTAGTCCCATATACATCTTTCTGTGTACAGTGCTTGTAACTTTACCAAGACTGCATGGGCCAAATTTCTTATCATTTTGATGATTCCAGAACCTTGCAGTACACACCAATACTTATGTGCTAGATGATCAACCTTTTCTGATCGATTCCACAACGTTTCTTTCACAATGCAATCGCACAACCAGAACTAATCTTTACCTTTAAAGGGCAATCCAACCCTTAGGCCTAAAAAAAAAAAGATGTTGTTTTGCCCTTTAGGTGCCAAAACATGGGTTGGTCAGATTCTTCTTTTTTTCTCTCCCTCTTTGGGCTGATATTTCCTAGTTTTGAATATTTTGTTATTAATTAAACATTTTTTTTCTAAAAAACGGTTAAAAAGAAAATAATTAAAAGCCCACCATAGATTTCAATATTTTTTGGGTCGGTTGCTAAAAAAAAAGGGCAATAAACCTTTATTTTTTAACGCCTTATGATTAGTTAAAGAATGTATGAAAGCAAAAAAAATCAGAGAAACACAGTGGTGAAAGTTTGAAATAAACCGGACCAAGAAATTACTGACCATGCAGACAAACAATAAAAGTTATGAATGTTAGAAATAAGAGATTACTATACAGCTAGGTGAATCTCAAATTAGCAATTTTGTCAGCGGATTTTGAAGTATAAAGTGACAGATTACTCTCACATTTGTCATGTACAAAATTATCTTTAATTTCTCCCAAGTTCCTTCACCCTTGGGCCTTGGGGGCACTACTCAAAATATATCACAGAGAGTAGATCCCCTTTAAAAAAAAACATCCTGAATCATAAATTTTTCCAGTCATTTCTGATTTTCTGTGTTGGAACAGATTGGAAAGTTGTACACCACTTCATCACAGAAACATTAGCAATTCGGCCAATTTGACGAGCCCATACCTACAGTTGTATAGAGAACTGCAACTTCCAAAAAATCATAACTTTCTCATTTTTCGTCCTATTTCATTCAAACTTTCACCAGTATGCTGCTCTGATTGTTATGCTTCCTGCTAGAGAATTTTGATATCAAACTTCCCTTTAGCGTAGAACATACATGTTTTTCAGTCTATGCAAATCCTCAGCATTTATAATTCTGCAGGCGTATTCCTTGAATTGCTAAATTTCCTCACCCCTAAAGTATGTAGTCTCCAAGCACAGACAGCTCTCGCAAAAAAAATACTTTGGTCAAGTATCCATGGACAGAATCAACATCCATAAAGTTTGTATCAATCTGATAATAAGACTACTCCATGCTATCATGAGCAGCTAGTACAGAACAAGACATATGGAATAATAGTCTAGCATGTATATTTCAGACCCTATTTGATCATGACTGTTCTTTTATCCTTGTTTCCTTTGGGCGGTCGCTATAGACAGGTTTGACTGTATAATGAATTACTTTTCTTTAATTTGATTTCTTTCTGTCAAGGTCTTTCATTAAAAAAAAAACATCTGTAGCCCACATACATGTAAGATCACAGATGAACTGGTTAACCAAAGGCATAACCCAAAACTTACCCAAATTTTGATATTTTAGGGATCAATTTTAACAACAAGTTCATGTGGAGTCTGTGTTATGAGACTATCCAGACCCAAATATAAGGATGTCTGTGCAAGCATGGCCAAGGAAGAGGGGGTGTTATAAGCCAGCTAAAACAAACAACTAAACAATAGAGCTGTCAATCAAACGCAACATGACCTTTGGGTTGACCTGGCCTGTCAGTCAAGTGAGACCCAGTGCTATTAAACCACAATCAAAACACAAAATGAGATGCAAGCCTTACAAGCCTTCTGTAACAAGCATGGACCTAAAAAACAATGTATAGGACTGCTGTATGATGGATACTCAACCAAAGAACCAGTTGCACCCCTCAGCAGTAGTGTGGAAAAGAGGAAGTCAAATCTGAGAGCTACATGTACATGTGTGTAATGATTCAAATGAATTCCCAGACATTAGCAAAATGAGTATGGTTGGAGAAGAGAAGACAAAAAGGATCAATAAATTATGAGTATTGAATCTTGATCAAGACACAGCATACATGTATATAGAAGTCCTATATTCTCTCCATAGCAAGAAGGTGGTAAATCCGTATTAAATTATATCATATATATGCCCTTCTGGTTCCAAACAAATGATATACTAATGTAGCAATGAAAACATAAATGAGATACAAGCCTAGCTCTGTTACAAGCATTGACCTGTTATCTCACTATTGCCAAGAAGCAGTTGCACCTCCCCAATGGGGAAAAGCTAAAGCTACTGAACTATCATGATTTGAAACTTTAGCAAAATGGGTAAATTATATATCACTGGCCAATAGTAAAACTGAGAGTTTTTTAATCTTTACTTTGGCAGTCTTTTGTAGGCCATCAATAAGTTGCAAACAATTCAAACACACAGCAGTCAAGATATAGTTGCACCTGATGTATTATTACATCATTTTCTTCTAATCAGCTTGACGGAAAAATAATTGGCACCTAACATAACAGAGCTTTTTATCTTGGTCTTATCAGTGTTGACTGTTGAGTATGCAAAACCAAATAGAATTCAGATGCAAGTCTTGCAACCCTCTATATACATGTACATGGCAGTGAAAAAAATACACGGGGGCTCGGGGCAAATTAGCCCCCGAAATGCCAAAAAGACCCCTCGAAAGGCATAAAAGAGCCCCCCAAAAATTGCATAGAGTTCAATGCAAAACAAATTAAAGAGTGTTATTTTCATGCAAGCAGGCTTGAAAAGTAGCCCCCGAAATTTTAAAGTATTTTTTTCCCTGATCATGGACATGCACCCAATAGACTAGTCTGGATCTACAAGTACAAGTACAAGGAGTTGCACCTCGTGTAAGCGGAATATCATTCAAAATACATGGGAGAAAGCAATTAAAGGGCTATCTCTTGGGATGAGTTCATTTGTATGAAAACAGAAATATATTAAGGTAAACAGAATGGCAAAAGTTTTAAATCAATTGGACCAATAATGAGAGAGTTCTGTATGAATGTTTGAAATATTAGATCATTCAGGATATATGCCAATCTCAAATTGGCAGTTTGGTCAGTGGATTGTGACAACTGTAGTCGCGGATAACTCTCCCATTTGCAGTGAACAAAGATATTGTTAATTTCTGTTATGCTCCTCAGTGCCTTCTCGATCCCTAAAGATACTACATATACTCAAAATATATTATGGATAGCATTAATAGGTCCTCTGAAGAGAAAAGACCCTCCTGTGTCATATTTTTGTTTTTAAAGGGAAAGTCCACCCCCAAAATAAGTTTGTTTCGATAGAGGCAGAATAATAAGAAAATCAGGTGAGTGAAAGTTTGAGCAAATTCTGAATGAAAATAAGAAAGTTATGAATTATTGAAGTTGTGATCAATCAAATACAAATTGGCAACTCTGTGACGTATTATACGAGCTCTCCTTCATTTGCTTTGTGCATAATATTCCATAAAATCATGTTTTCTTCGTTATTGATGACGGAATATACACTGTATATTTGTTCCTTGCAGGGGGAGTATAGAAACATATTTGCAATTATTATATTTAGGGTGCATGTATGGTTGAAATTTTTCTTGAGGGAAAATGAAAATTTTAGATTTTTTTAGTACTAAGCAAATGGAAGTTGAGCTCGCATTTTACGTCATAGAGTTGCCAATTTGTGTTTGATTGATCACAACTTAAAAAATCCTAACTTCCTTATTTTTAATCGGAATTTGCTCAAACTTTCACTGACTTGTTTCTCTCATTTTTCTACTCCTATTAAAACTAACTTAATTTCAGGGTGGACTTCCCCTTTAAAGATATTTTTAGTAATACGTCACAGATGGGAAAGTTGTTCGCTACTTCATCACAGAGACATTAGCGATTCAGCCAACTTGAAGAGCCCATTCCTATAGTGATTACAACTTTTAACAATTCATTTCTTTCTATGATTTCATTCAAACTTTCGGCAGTCTACTTCTCTGATTTTTTTCAATCTGCTTTCTTGTACAGTAGTTTGCTATCAAGGTTAGATTTCCCTGTAATGAGGGATATAAATATTGACTTAAAAATAGCTAGAACTTAATTAGATAGGCCTTGTATTTATTTTTACACCAGCTATACATGACCAAGATTAGTTTTAACAGAGTTTATGGCATCGTTATGACAATTCTTGCTTCAGGAAAGCACTTATAAAGTCCTTTTAAATGAGTCAAATATAACTGCTAGGTACTGGTATTTGATATTAGATTTTTTTTCCTTTTTCATTCATTTATACAGTGCGTCCCAGAAAAAACGAAACCGAGAAGTATCAATGTTTTATCATAACTTATTCACATTTATAATTAATAAATGTCACATGTTTGGAAAGCTTAGACCCTCCTCTTTCATTTGATGCAATTTATAAGATGCATATTTCACGCACGAGTGATTAAAATGAATTTGAAGAGAGGGAACCAAAAAAATCATTTGGCGGACGGTATAAAACATTATAGTTTTGTTTGTAATTAGCTTTACTGCATGTATTATTTTACAAATAGCAAGAGCTATATACATGTAGTGAAGAAAAACTCTCAAAGAGTGAACACAGTAAACAGAGCTTGTAAGTTGTATTCCTTGTTTCCAAAAGAGAAATAAAAGACTTCTGTTAAACACATGAGGGTCAGGGTGAAAGAGGGTCTTTCCAGTGATAAGCTAATGAACACATGTCTTAAATGCATTTTCCTTTCTTCTTTCTTTCATTACAAGTTTTTGAAAATAGTTCAAGATCCAACAGGAGTTAATGGAAGCTTGCCTTATAGTTATTTAAGTTGGTAGAAACTGTAGCGATTATGTTAAAGTTTTCTGTATGATTCAAGTTATTTCACAGATTTTCTGAAAGCTAACCATGATCCTGACAAAATGATAAATCAAAGTCATAAATGTGATGAGGGGCGCTCAAAAAGATCTTGTCATTAGATTTATAAGTTCTAAACTTATAATTTGTTATCATTATTTTCCATCATAGTCCAACTTAGAGATAAGTTCAACTTAGGATCTTTGTGACACACCCCCTAAACTTATAATTTGTTATCATTATTTTCCATCATCCTAAGAAACAATAGGGAGCTGTAATCTGAAACTAATTATTCTGATTGTATTTAACAGTTGTACATGTAAATACAAATGCTACTATTGGGGCAGAGTTTGGAATCGACAATCTACGGTACACATTTTGTGAAATTAAAAATACCTCAGAACTCAAAATTTACAGCATAGCATACAACAAGTTTTGCAAAATTATGGTACAACTTCTTGAAGACTTTGTTCTGGAAGATCTATCTTATACTGAGGAGGTGAGAATTTCACAAACTGCTGTTTTCATTTTTCTCTTCAAGATGTCAATCATAATTCAAGTGACCTCAAGCCAGGCCTGACGTTTAATCGATTTAAAATCTGATAGGAATGAAACAGAGGTTTCCATTCATCAAGTTTACAAAAATGATTTTCAAATAGAGAAGGGGAGAGGGGAAAAAAATAACAAAAGATTTACAAAGAAGTTGTGAATTTCTGAAAATATTACTCAAAGATATGTGAATTCTGCTTGAACATGTAGGGCCTAGCCAAGTGTGATTTTGACAAAGTAAATAATTTTCATCCAATATTTTGTCATTATTGTTTTCTCGAGATGTGAATGATATCAAAATTATATCTTATATCAAGAACTTTCAAATGTTATTTCACTGTAGCAGAAATACATTCCTTTAAAACATTACTTTTTTGGAAGAATTAAAATATCATATCCACAATGTCATTTTTAATGGCACAATGTTACAAGTACCCTGTAGGCCTATATATTACCAAGTTTAAATAATCTCTGATCTCTACAGTTTCTGTTCTGCATAATTACTAATTACAAGCAAAACTAAGCAATTTTATAAGGACACCCCTTCCAACTTTAATTTTAACAAGTGAAGGCCTAAAGCTTTTATTTATGATACATGCAAAACAAGATATCAATTAACAGACATTTTTTTCACAATTCTTTAGTACTCCTAATGAAAAAGTGTCTTGTATTGATAAAACTTAACAGTTCTTTCCTTTTTTTCATCAAAATCTAAAAGAACATCATATTAGAAGGTAAATTATGAAAGATCACAAATCTAGAATAAAATAATTGGGCAATAGGTCCTAAAACGAGTGTGGAGGTGCTCTTCAGTACTTGCAATATAACAAATATATCTATTAATTCAGTATACCATGATTTTGAGATTTCAAGAAGCCTCAAATACCATAGCACCTTTATTTGCAAATGATGAAATAAGGATCAAGTTATATTTGGGAAAGAATCTGACAATGAGCGGGAAAAAAGAAAAAAAGCTTGAGTATCATAAATTTTATGTACAACAAAATTTAAAAGAAGAAATTAATTAATAGCTAATGACTTTGTTACTCTAGTTATGGGGTATCCCATGTTAAGAAATATCAAATTATATCCATTCAGTGAAATGTAAATCGTTTTCATTCATGTAGATCACTTTAGCTGTTTACGTGGTTTAACAATGTTAAATCTGAGATGCACGGCCCTACGTGTTATCAGTGTCTGTGATATGGTGTAATATTGAAGCCCTAAAAAATTGCACTTCAAAATGATCAAGAAGTGCCTCAAAAAAGTAAAAATCTTTGAGTGACCGGCTTTACCATACTCATTTTCCCCAATAGACTGTAGTGTTATGGAAACTGTTTGGCAAACGGTTTTGAAAATTTGTAATTCCAATCATAAATATCTTGATAATCAGACAGGCGATCGGCTTGTAAAAGTCATGGGGTCCCTGGCTGACCTAAAGGTTTATAATTATCATTGCAGCATGAGTTACATCCAGGATTTTGTTTCAGAATTTAAGACAAAGTAACCGGATCCATTTAACAGTATCATACCAATCATGTTTGTAATGTAAGATTTCTTTCTCCTCTTTCTCCGTCTTTCTTTTCTTTCCTCTCAATTTTCTTCTCTTCTTCTTTTTACTTTTTCTATCCTTCTAGCCGTTTCCATTTCTGTTCATGCTTGCTTCATGATCCCTATTTTTCCAACAGCTCTTGAATGAGTTAAGAGACGAGAGGAAAACATGTTTGTTTTTTGTGATGGTTCTTACACATCAGTCTCATGTATTGTTTCTAAATTTTAAATCTAAGATTCAAAATTGTATGCATCTCGCATTTAGGCCCATTCATGTGACATTGTCCGTTTGGAGACACAATGGCATTTATCCATATATTCTTTGACTTGGAGTTAGCTCCAAACATATGATAACCTTGTCAGTAAAGATACCAGTATTAGGCCATGTAAAATTGATTTCATGTTGATCGTCCCCGCCCGCTTCCTTTTTGGGGGCCGCCTCCTATTTTTTTTTTTTTTGAAAGAAAAAAAACATGAAAAACACTGCTAAAATGGCTCTATTTCTGATTTAAAAAAAAAAAATTGTCGACGGCCATCTTGAAAAAAAATAGCCTCGACTGTCGGGGAAAATGTACCGAGCGGCCATTTTGAGCGGCCATTTTGAAATATCAAATATCAAACAACATGGTACACCCTCCTCCTCTTTTTCAAAAAATCCGGACGATCAACATGTAATCAATTTTACATGGCCTATGGTCATGCGATTGCATTTTGAAAGAAACGTTGTGGAATTGATCAGAAAAGGTTGATCATCTAGCATATACATATAAGTATAATGGTGTGTACTGCAAGGTTCTGGAATCATCAACATGATAAGAAATTTGGCCCAGTCTTAAATGGTAAAGTTACACGCACTGTACTCAGAAAGATGTATATGGGACTACGCGACACGAGCACGACACATGCACGATATCTATCAGTTCCAAATATATAATAATTTACCAAATATATCAAATATATCAATTAGTAGGCGGTTTCTCTGCAAATTTTGTATCATCATGTATTAGTCAAAACGTATTCTTTCACATGATTGGTAATAAGACTAAGAGCTTCCACTTCATTTTTTGAGAGGGGGACCTTTCCAAAACTGGTCTTTACCTTTAACACCATTGGCCATTTTGTATCACGTATTGCATCATAAATAATGTGACGTTTTAGCCTTGTTAATAATTATATGACCCTAACTTTTTTCTCTCTTTTCTCAATTTTATATTTCATTGTTGTTCGTGTCGATCAGTGGCGGATCCAGGATTTTCCAAAGGGGGCGGGCGTGACATATATAAACGAAAATTGCAAGCTCAACTATACGCGGAGCCTTTACGGCATGGGGTCCGCTTTGTGCCCGGAAAATGATGCTCTGTGGCATCTTCTGACTCTGAGGCATTACTGAAATTCTGAATGCGTAAACTGAACATTTATGTGAATATTTCTTAGCTTTTTTTTTATTGGAAGGGGGGGGGGGCCTGTGCCCCCAACGATCGACCCCCTGGATTTGCTCCTGAATGTACATATATATTTAATCAATTGTATATTTTAATCTATTACTTTCTTTGTGAATAATTATATAGATCTAGATTGTTAATTTATAAGTGATAGCCTATTGAACCAAAATGGTATCTAGGTAGAGCATGAGATAGTAACATTGATGCTAAACAGCAAATAAGGCTCATTACAATGAATGGGTGTATGGAACACTACAATGTCATCTGAAGTTCTACACTCTATGCACTGTGGAAATGACCAACACCATGGATTCTATGTGAATGATATTTATAATTTACTCCTTGCACATATTAATTTTATGAAGACAACATTCACTCATCACACAACATAACATATAGACCTATATCTATGTGTATATTGTGAATGATGCTGATGTGATCTGAAACATATGCAAGCAGTAAATCATGTTGAATTTTCCCAAACGTCCAACATTGAACATGTCATAAGTAAACCTACATCAATACCATCCCATGTCGATACATGCTAGATACGATTCCATGGCTAACGTATAACTGGTATTTTGAAGGAAATTACACCAATTATCGGTGGTCCTTCGCGACACCGCATCTCTCAAGCTGCTCACACATGCATGCACACACAGCTCAACTACGGCCACACAACATGCAGGCAATACGATCGTTGGATCGGTACGAACGCTCCGTGCATGGTGATAAACGAATAAATCATACAGCAACTCTGCCTTTCCACACATCAGAACACTCCCCAATACAAAAACGGGCGTTATATACGGCTGCCACTCACACACGCTCAATATTGCTATTCGCACTCACAACAAAGAAATCTCGAAAACTGCGCCTGAAATTCGTCCCGATTTCAACGAAAAATTAAACGTTATGACTACAGCTAAAAATTGGCGAGGGTTAGGATGAATTCTAGAGGTGTATTAGCTTGATTTCGGCGAGTAAATGCGCGTGAATTAAAAGTGACAGGATAAGAAAGAAATTTTGAGTGACATACCTACTATGTGTCAGTCAGGCATCAAAAGCGACCAAGTTAGATTATGGCGGCGGGGCCGCTATACAACAAGGCTATGCACTGATTGACATACGTCATAGTACTCATGCATAATGCATCAAATCCTCATGTTTAATTAATTTAGGGCGGAGTCTTGACCTTTTTACTATGTTATAGGGGTAAAGTTGTCAACAACAAATAAATCAATTAGATTTTTATCACACACTCTTCGATAAACATTGACAAATGTACACAGTTAGGTAATAAATTACGTTATATACTACAAAAATGAACTGAATTATATCATTAATCCCAATCAAACATTTTGTAAAATTATTAACCCCCATAAAGTTGTCGACGAGTCGTGACGTCATAATCACCTGTGTCTGAGCAGCAGGTGAATTTCGTCGAAAGGCGCTGATGTTCCACAAATTGGTCCTAATCCCAACTATACCACTAGTAGTGCAACCACGGACCTACCATGGTGCAACCATGTTCACTCAGCAACATTTGTTTTCTTCAATTCAAGTGCTTATTTATTTCATTCTGATGTCATCCATTATAAATTGATTTAAAAATAAGAACATTGGTAGACCTATGTCAAATGTGAAAACCATAAATATATGTATATATTTTTTCAATAGATTTGAATTGTTATATTCTTCTAGGACCGGGCAAGGGCAACACAGTTCAAGATGGAATTATATTTCATTAATTAAAAACATTTTGTTCAAGCGTTCATTTAAATTTGATGTCACCCAATCAAAACATGTTCCAAAATATCGAAAACAATTCCATGTAACAATCTATCGATTTATTTGCAATATATTTCCATTTGTAATGTTCTGTTTAGAATAATATATACGCATTTTACAAGATCAAAAGGGGAAATGTTGTCATCGTTTTTTAGTTTGTGTGTGCGATTTTGGGGCCCCCCGGCACTTTACGGGGGCTTTAAAGTAACTAAGCCTCCCACCTTGATTAAACATGACTTGTGTAGGCCTATATATCTACGAGGTGAAACAAAAATATCTTTCATTGGAAATAGCTTTCTGAAGTGTTGTTTTTCTTCCTATAGAACTCAACAAAAACTATATTTGTTCATAAAATCGAAATCATTATTTTATCATTTCATGTCGAAATCAAGTGCTATGAATTTAATTATCATTCGGCATTTTTCTAAATTGTTTTTAATTCAATTCAATGTCGGTATCATGCATAACACTAACACTATCACAGGTATAATTATACAGTAAAAACACACACAAAATGAAACATCTCATGAAAATGTCATTTAGCATAGTGTTACAGTTTCAATTTTTAAAAAAGAACTTGACAATATTCATTTTGAAAAATAATGATATACACAAAATACATGTATAATGTATAGCTACTTTTAAAATTCATATAGACTATAATATTCTACAAAAGACGATTGTGTATGAAACAGTGAAACAGTAAAACATATCGTTTAATTGCGAAATACTTGTGAAGGGGCGTCAATCCTTTTTTAAATATGGGGGGTGGGCACATTGGAGTAGAATATGAAGTGGCGCTGACAGGCCACGTTCTGCGCTTGCGCGGACAGGTGGGGGGGGGGGGGGTCATGAGGGGGATGTGGCCCCTCAGAAGTTGAAAGATAAATTGAATTTTCAAACTCATTTTGCGCGATTTAGTGCATAATTTTTTAGTAATATTTGACTAGATTCCAATAATGATTTTTTTACCTGTAAGGGGAATATCTCATGTCACTAAGTATTACAGAGACTCGGAGAAACATTTGCAATGCAATCGTTATTATTGTCATTATTATGTGCTTTGATAACAGTTAAAGATAAAGTTGAGTTCTGGGGGGTGTTTCACAAAGATCCTAAGTTGAACTTATCTCTAAGTTGGACTTAAAAATTATGGAAAGCCATTAGCATCTTTGAAAATATTTTTTAAAAGTTATTTTGAAAGGCATTAATTGTTTATTCAAATCATTCATATTTTCTATCATCAAGGAGATTTCATGTTCTGGATGTGGAATTTATTAAAAAAGTCTAAAATACTTGAATTTGTGCTTTTGAATATATTTCATTTTAAGACTCCAATGGCTGTCCATAACTTTTAAGTCCAACTTAGAGTTAAGTTCTACTTAGGATCTTTGTGAAACACCCCCCTGGTCATGTGATTGCATTGTGAAAGAAACGGTGTGGAATCTATCAGAAAAGGTTGATCATCTAGTATATAAGTATTCGTGTGTATTGCAAGGTTCTGGAATCATCAAACTGATGAGACGTTTGGCCAAAGCTTGGCAAAGTTACAAGCACTGTACACAGAATGATGTATATGGGACTACACGAGCACATGGCGAAAAAAACCTACCCCCGATTTTTACGTATTTTATGTCATATTTAGAATATGAAGGCATTTGAAGAGCCATGCTTTTCAGGGAACATGTTTAATCTGATGTTCTTCCACCCTTGCATAATAACAATGATAACGCTCACAAATTATTTTTTACCTCTTCCCAGAACTCAACCTTCTCTTTAAGTTTAAAATTAGTTACTACATGTACCTGTCTTGTTGTTCATTATCACTAACATAACGTTTTGGTCAGGGGTGACCGAGCGACTTCGTAAGGGGGGCACCAATGAAAAGGGCACTTTCTGGAGAAAAAAGGGCACCTACAAGAGAATCTCGAAGCGAAAAGATACAATTTCGTTTAGACATTGACATACCCCTTAATTGATTTCTATATTTGTTTCTCTTTATACATCATACAAGATATTGGTTAAGCATCATACATTGAAGTTGGATGTGATGGTCTGGATATTCATTTGCAAGCGAGCGAAGTGAGCGAGGAAAAACATTGAGATTTGTGAGGTCTCAGTGCGAAGAATTACATTCGTATATAGAGGGGAAAAACCCCAATCCTGATTGGGTTATAAGCACATTCTAATACTGAAAGACTGAAAAGACCTTTGATAAGTAATATATTTATATCATCAATAAATGCGAGCGAGCCTAGAGCACGAACTTTGGGGAGATTGCTCTAAGTCCCTTTAAATTAGGGACAAGTTTAATGATGAGAGGATAAGGTTAACCTTATCGAAAGGGATAAGACACTTATTAGAAAAGGAGCACATGTCAAAGTAAGGGTAGTTATCAAAAGTGAAAATGGGGCACTCCTTACACCTGAATAGAAAGGAATGAAAGACCGGGCACTTATGAAACTGGGAAATGGGCATTTGTCGACGGAAAAGGGACACAATCAGATATAGGACCATTTATAAAGGGGAATTTAAAGGTATTACAAAGTTTTGGTATGGGGTCATGAATTTGGTTCAAATTAACACATTGGAAGCATATATGCGTTCCTACAATATTCAGTGATCGTTGTCGCGGTTGAAATCGAGTCTAACGTTATGATTTTAGACTATGATTTTAGATTTTAGACTATCAGCAGGGTGAGCTCATAATGATGAATTTTAGGTTGTTTGTAAAAGCACAAAGAATAATGTGGATAAAAAGGCTTGTAACAGGAACTCATGATATCAAATGTAAACAATACTTTAAATATTTAATGAGACCGATAGGAGGTAATTTAATATTGTATTGCAATTATTGGAGAGATAAAGTGAAACTCATGTTACCTTCCTTTTATCAGAATCTTCTGAAAGCATGGATAGATATATGAAAGAATATGTTAAAACAGAAGAGAGATACAAAGGGAATGAAATATTGTATAATAATAATTTTATTCAACTAGAAGGTCAAACCTTATTTGAGGAAACTTTGTTTTAAAAAAATATATATCGACTTCATCACATTTGTGATGAAAATGGAGAATTGAAACCTGAAGCTCATTTTATAATGTTAGGTTTGAGCACAGTTGAAATTGATAACGTTAACAACATTTATAAAGTAGCCCCTTATGAATGGAAACTAAATGTTCAACCATTAAGAAAATTAATTCACACTGGCTTTAGTTTAGAATTTATTTTTTCAAAGAAAGTGTTTACATTTGAAGATTTAACTGCAAAAAAAAGTATATAAGAGTCAAATTAAAAAGAATGTAGAAACAAACTCGGCAGTCGGCAATTTAATGACACTTTACAATATTCCAAGAAAAGAAGTAGAAAAGATATATGTTCAACCAAGGATGTGTACCTTAAGTAGTAAACTGCGAGAATTTCAGTTCAAACTATTGCATAATATTTTATATACAAATCATCATTTAGGCCCTACATAGATTCAGGTTCCATGAAAATGGTTTGTGCTCATTTTGCAAAAATTTTGAAGAAACTTATCAACATGTATTCTTTGAATGTAATACAATAAAGGAAGTCTGGGGGAAATGTGGAGAACGACTTAATTTACCAATTCTGAAGAAATTATCCTGGAAAGAAATTCATATAGGAATAGATGACACTACTTTTAGAACAGAGCAATTATTGAACCACATTTTGATTTTGATTAAATATATGATTTTCCACAGTAGAGAGAAGGGAAACCCTCCAAAAGCAAAAGAAATAGAATATAGATTGTTGGAAAATAGAAATGAAGAGAAAAAACTGTCATTGGAAAGAGACACACTTTCAATTCATTTAAGGAAATAGTTTTTTTTTTGTTTTTGGTGAAAATATAATTTTGTTTATGTGAATATTTTCCATCTGTAAATGTGTAACTTTTGTATGTAAATGTAAAAGTTCATTGTCAAATTTATTAAGACCTTTGTTAAAATTATTTTGTTATTTTGTATACAATGTTATAAATAATGTACAATTCTTCTTTATGGGAGAAATGAATAATAACCTATGAAAACAAAAACAAAAAACAAACAAAAAAGTTATAAAATTATAAATAATAAACTCTTTATGTTGTATAGCTCCCTCTCAAGGTCAAGATAAAATTTAGCTATGGAAAAATATTTCTTGACTAAAATCGACCGATTAGCTATTCCCGTTTGGAAATTATATATCACAACTACATATTCTGAGATTTTCATGGTCGCAGCTAGCATTGTACGGCCATAGGCGCTATTTAAAATTTATCAAAATTTACCGGGAGCACCGGTAAATTTTTATATTCAATTTTTCTCGAAAACAGAAGTGTTTTAGGAGCTATTTTTGTTAGTGCTTATAATACATCCGCAGGGGCATCCAAATATATCAAAATTGTAAAGATTAACTATCCACCCAATTTTCAAAATTTCCCAAAACTTTGTATTATCTTTAAGAAAAGGGGGTAGGTCCCTTTTTAAAAAGGGCATTTATGAGAATGGAAAATGGACACCTATTGCAATGGAAAATAGGAACTTGTCGAAGGAAACGGAGCAAGTGTCAAAATAATAAAAACACTCATCCGAGTGAAAAATGGGAAGGGGCATTTTTACAAAGTAAAAGGGGCACTGTTCCTGTGTAAAAAGGGGCGCTTCTTACAAAGTTAAAGGGGCTCTTTTCACATGTAAAAGGGGCACATTGGGGGTACTTGAGAAAATGGTCTATACTTTGCCTCCCCCGGCCTTTTTTGTTAATGTTATGACTATTCAAAATCTGGTTCATTAAGATTTTACATGTTAATTTGAATGTTGGTATAAAATCCTATTGCAATTTTTTGTTTAATGGGATTGAATACAATTATGTGTAGTGTGGATACAAACTAAAGAAAACAAAATGAGTAGGCCTACGGCCTATATGGACCCCGCCCTTACTGAAACAGGTTTCCTTCAGGAAATAAAAGAAACAACAAGGAATAGGCCTACGAGCAAAATCGGAATGGATATACAAACTCCGATTAGTCAAGGGGAGTTTACTCAATGATTAGTACTATCCAATTTATTTTACTATTTTATCTAATTATGATTTAATCGCAATATTGCAGTTGTACGAGTTTGAAAAGGGGAAAAAGAGATCCGAATTTGTCTGTGAGCTATGTATCTTATTATGTTTCTTATTGTAAGGGATAACATTAAAAACTGAACTACTGGCATGCAAGAGAAACTTTGGAGAAATAAAGGTTCTGTCAGTGTTTCCCTTAATTTGTTTAAATTATTTTAAAAATGTACCCTTCCAAGCGAATGGTATTTTCCTAAAGCATATCAAATATTGGAATTAAAATGATGACCAACTTATTTGTTGTCTCTCTTTCATTTACATATTGTGCACATCATACAACACCAAATAAGCCTAATTGACAACTGAAGAAGATAATAATAAGAAAATTATTTGAAAAATAAACATTAAAACGAGTTAATTAAAGTTGGGCCCATAAAAATCATGGATAATGGAAAAATGCCAAAATGAGCCACTGTATAGTTTTACTTTCAATAAACTTTTGCAGTTGCGGCTCTAGCTCCCTCTCTGTTTCACCATTGAACAGCCTTTTTCGTTGAACTCAACAGACAGCAAGGTACATGAAACGAAAATTATGTAAAAATATCAATGAAAATACGTTATTTGTAGATTTTTTCACCATTTGTAAATGAAATAAGTTGGTTGTACAACCATCGTAGACATTAATTTTATATATGGAAATAGAACTTGTGTAGATTAAGATGTAAATTATGGTGTACATTTGCTCCGAAAATGACCGAAATGTCGTTGCACGAATGGTGCGCTTAGCGTGTAGGCCTAGTGGCATTTGCACGTGTATTGTGTGTGGTCTATGAATGCGTGTATGGACGAATGGTGGTGGCCATGTTAGCAGTAGGGGCGCTGGTCCGAGAATAAGGATCGTCTTCATAAACAAGGATCGTCTTCTTTAACAAGGACTGATGCGTCCTCAAAAATAAGGACCGTCTGCATTTTTGCAGACGTTTCATATTTTTGATCGGCACATTGGCGATGCTAAAAACGGATTCTGCAATGATTTTCTTGATGCATTTTACATTGACTTTGTAGTTTTTGTACAGAGACTTTCACATAATGAGAAATAAATCCTTGGGAAGACAGACAACCCATAAAAGTAGACGGTGAACTAGGGTTATTTTCCCCCGGGGAATCCATTTTTGGCATCACCAGCGGGCCGTTCTGTAACATGAAACCCCCAGAGCGCCGATGAAAAAAAACGTCCTCGAAAATGCAGACAACCCTTATTTTTGAGGACACATTTTGTCCTTGTTTATGAGGATATCCTTGTTTATGAGGACGATCCTCATTCTCGGACCAGCGCCCCTACTGGTTAGTTTCGTTCGAATTCAACTTGCAGAGCTCAGAGCAGCATAGCCTATTAAACGCTTCATGGATATGCCATGAGAAAGAGAAGGGCATTAACTTGATTTCAGAAAATTTAGATATTCAACTCTCAACTGAAGTGAAAGAGAAGGTTGAATTCTGGAAGAGATGAAGAATAATTTAATGTGTGACTGAGCGTTTTCATTGCATTGAAATTATGCAAGTGTGGAAGAACATCAGAGAAAAAAAATGTTCCCTGAAAAGTATGGCTCTTCAAATGCCTTGATAAACTAAATATGAAATGTAAAACAGAGAAAGAATGTTCTCCGAAAAGTATGGCTCTTCAAATGCCTTCATAAACTAAAAAAAGAAATGTAAAACAGAGAAAGAATGTTCTCTGAAAGGTATGGCTCTTCAAATGCCTTCATGAAAACTAAAAAAGAAATGTAAAACAGAGAAAGAATGTTCTCCGAAAAGTATGGCTCTTCAAATGCCTTCATAAACTAAAAAAAGAAATGTAAAACAGAGAAAGAATGTTCTCTGAAAGGTATGGCTCTTCAAATGCCTTCATGAAAAATAAAAAAGAAATGTAAAACAGAGAAAGAATGTTCTCTGAAAGGTATGGCTCTTCAAATGCCTTCATAAACTAAATATGAAATGTAAAACGGAGAAAGAATGTTCCCTGAAAAGTATGGCTCTTTAAATGCCTTCATAAATTTTCTATGAAATGTGAAACGACTTAAAAATGTGGGCCTCATTTTTATGCCACCTGTTTGTGTAGTCCCATATCATAATGTTTCTGTGTAGTTCTACAGTTCTTTACCCAGATTGTACCAAATTTCTTGTCAATTTGATGATTCCAGAACCTTGCAGTACACCCCAATTATATGCTACATGATCAACTTTCTCTGATCGATTCCATACTGTTTCTTTCACAATGCAATCGCATGACCAGAACTCAACTTTATCTTTAAGTGGGCTAAAAACTAAAATTGCTTGAAATAAAAGTTAAATTGGGTAATGAATCTGGTAATATTATATATATTATAAAATAGTCATAGAGTAGAGTCTCCGGTTTGCGGCATAGCCCGGTTTGCGGCATAGCCCGGTTTGCGGCCAGGGGTATCGGTTTTCAAAATAAAATAAATATGACTCGATAATAATCATTGAAACCTACCGTGGATTCCCCGGTAAGTTCTGCTTTGCCGAAAACGTCCATAGCAGATGCTCCTGTCTGTACGGAGTATCCGTCAGCGATGTCGGAAATCTACGGCACCAGTCGCCGATGAAAATTCCAGCAGGTGCTAACTTTTAAGTTAAGAGATCGAGGCATGACTAGATCAATATTGTAGCTCTATTTGTCCGATATTTGTACGATTGGAGGTGAAATTTGATGTTTTTGTGGAAGTATGATGGCTGTGGTCTGTCTCCTATCGCAGATATTTTGATTGTGCCACCGCATGGCCAGTTGCATGGGGTGGCCGCAAACCGGCACGAAATTGCGTGTTTTTCTGGTTTGCGGCCGGGGTGTATGATGGTATGTGTGCTGATGTGTGTACCCGCTATGACCCAATAGTTTCTAGTAGTACGTACCCCCGTATGGGATGATCCATTCGAGGAAAAGGTAAAATTGTTTAAAACTTGACAAATTTACCGTAGCAACAGATAAACATGAGAATTTGGGTTACCCGTAGTAATTTGGTACATGCTTTGATCGTGACGTAGCGCATAAAGCTTTGTGACGTACGCATGCCGCAAACCGGGTAATGCGTGCCCGCAAACCGGGGAACTCAAAGCATTTCGAAACTTGGTCAATGTTGACCACGCTGTGGGTCAGTTAGGTTATTTGTGACTTCTATTTAATAAGTAAGTATATGGACTCTATATTGAGGGTATTGAAGTATTCTGTGAGTATTTGCATAAAAATAGAATCGGCAGTTCCCGCCGATCGGCCGCACACTACTCTAGAGGTCTAAGTAAATTGTAGGGGGAACGTTTCCAGCACTAAAAAAAAATAAAGCCTTCTCTTTTTGCCGTCAGACTTGCTGAACAAAAAGATATTCATCAAATAGCACTTACCATTATAAATATTTCTCCTTTATAATGTCCAACATAAGTCTTAAAAGATTTATGAAATATTGCTTGTAAATTTCTTTGAATTGCTGTTTTAAATCAACTTTCCGGATACTCAACCTGTCAAGAAACACTGTTGATTATCCATAATCAGTAGTGAACTATGACTATGAGCATGTTCACCTTTCTGTTTGTCACGATTGTATGAGAAATGACTTCCAACTAAAGTTTTTAAATGAATTTTGAACTTGGAAGCATAACACTACTACCGTATTTGCGGGCGTAAAGGCCGCAGTATTTTTGGAAGAGAAAATATCAAAAAGTTGGGGTGCGGCCTATGCGACGAAAGAGTTTTAAAAAAAAAAAGTAAGTCAAAACCAGCACGAATTTGCACATATGGGACTAGATCTACGAACGGTACAATAACTACACATTTCAACACATCTTACCGACAATTTTATCTTGCATTGTTGACATAAAGACGAAAATAAACTTTCAAAAACAACATCTGCCGATAGATCTTGATCTAAGTTCGTGCCAATGCATTGCAAAAGTTGAAAGTGAGCTGGTATGCAAGGCTCCGCACTATCTTTTTTGGAAGGAGGGTGAGTGGAGGGGTCCTGGGGAGTGCAGACATGCCAACCGTTCCGATTTTAACGGAACTGTTCCGTTTTTGAAGTTTTTATAGCCCTAAAAAACGGAACGTTCCGATTTTGGGGAATTTGGCTTTCCATACATAGCATTGACTACAACACTGGATAGGCACTTTCACGCACATGGTCCGTCCGCCGCCATCTTGTTTAATTCCGAAACAACACGGCCGCCGTTATTACTGTTTTGATACTAGTGTGCGGTCGTGCATTTTGGGGGGAGCATGGTGGTAGATGATCGTGCGCGCGGCGCCCGCAATACCCATTCAAAGTATAGTAGCGAAGACTTCGGTGATTCAGTGGGCACATTGCAAGTGCGATATACGGTGTGTTGTTGTTCATGAACGCCGGGCCTAGCGGCCTGGGCTGGAGTGTCTGTGGTACTGGTGATCGTGATTGTACGTGTGCGTGTGTAGGATACGAGTTCTGCCGTTTGACTGTGGATTCGAATTTGCCATTCGACGCTTGAACGAGGTGTTTTCTTCCTGAATATTATCATGGATTCACTCAAAAGAGCGAGTACCCAAGGAGGAGATCCTTTGACTGGAAACAGATTTTTAAAAACGTTTTTATGCACATCTTTATTTTTGGACTTAAAAATGGTAGGTTCGAAATGCAGTAAGAGTGATTGGGTGTTTGTGTACGTTTTGCGCGAAAATTATGCTGCGGTGTCTTGCGTTCCAGAAAGACCCCCATTTGTTACGGACAAATATGGTAAATGTTACTGACAGCCATCATATAGGGTTGGCATCTCTGATAATGTATACTGCATTTATTGTCGGCAAGATCTAACGATCAGTGGTGGAGTCTTGTTCTGCTGACATTGATTTTGACAACCTCATTTACATGTAGCTCAATGAGTTACAATAATTTTGGATTGTTGACTGTTGTCTGGAAAGTTGAATACCATTATTGCCAGTCTCATTTTATGCATAGATCTATGTCATGTATAATTATTTAAAAAGTAACTAGACTTAAATGCATCACTCTGCATGAGTGGCTAATTAAATCTATGTCTATTATCTGCTCTGCCTCTGCCAAGGATAAATTAAAATGTGGAATTCACTTCAATCACTTTTTTGTTTGGTATGACACAAAAATTACCCATAAACTTGGGTTGAATTTTAGGGGAAATGGTCCCTAAAATAGGCTCAGATTGCACCAGAGAGCATCTGGAAACATCTTTCCAGAGCTTCCAGGGACTTAAAGCGGGCCCTGGACCCCGGCTAAAAGGACTTCGCGCTCGTGATGTGCGCTTCGCGCACATAGTGTACAGATTTCTGATTTTCAAATGTTGGCATGTATGGGAGTGTTTCACAAAGACTAAGATCGACTCTAAGTTGGGACTTAATTATGGCAGGCCATTCATGCTACTGGTTGCTCTCACCATTAATTTTTTTCCTTCAATAATGAACTATCAAAAAAAGTAAAATCTGTAGATAATTGTGACCATTATTTGTATGTCCATTGAGAGACCAATGCCAGTAAATGGCAAGACAAAACAGTGGCATGAAGGGCCTGCCATAGTTAAGTTCAAGTTTAAAGTCTATCTTAGTTTTTATGAACTGTGTGTCTATTAGTATCAATCCCTCCTCTGTATGTTTTAATCTCAATCAAATAATTGAAATTGAATTTGACCGTAGATGCCAGGCTGAGGTACATGCATGACTACAAAGGATTTTGATCCAAAGCAGTTTTTCTTCTCTTTTTTTCTCTTCTTGTTGTAAAATTTTAATTGTTGGTGTAACTCATATCCCTCTATTGTTTGTGTTTGTTTAGATGCCAGGCGGAGGTACCACAGTAAAGGACGTTGACCAGCAGGAGTTTGTGGTGGCGCTCGGCGCCTTCTTCAAGAAGTCTGGCAAGATGAAGGTCCCTGAATGGGTCGACATCGTCAAGACCGGAACACACAAGGAACTGGGACCTGTTGATCCCGACTGGTTCTACACAAGGGCTGGTAAGTCACACAGAGACAGAGAGAGAAAGAGAGGGGGGGGGGGGGTTCGTAGGGGTCAATATTTTGAAGACTGAAATTTGAGCACACAAGGAACTGGCCCCTGTCGATTCTGACTGGTTCTACACAAGTGGTAGTAAGTCACAGATAGAGAGAGAGAGAGAGAGAGGGGGGGGGGGGGGGAGGGGGGGCTGTTCCTGAGTTTGGAGATATCATCAAGACTAGAACATACAAGGAACTGGTTCGACACCAAGTTTGGTATTAAGCCATACACAGTAAAGAGAAGAAACAGGGGGGTTAAAAAATTTGACTTCTGCAAGTCTGAAAGATTAGTAGAAAGTCACTTTTTACACTGAAATTCATGACACAGTTCATTGTCCAATAGGGAATATTAGTATTCTTTCATTTAAGAATACCTATTGTTGGAATCCTGTATTAAATTCCATTTTGCTCTCGAAAAGGTGAAGTCCTCTATAGTGTTTTTCTTCTCAAACATATATATTCATGTTCGAGATTGCTATTGCGATCGTACATTTACAGTCGTGATCGCGAATATAACCACATGTGAGCTTGGTGGTCTTCATGCTCAAATGATACTATTAAGTTTAACTCTTTGCCTGTAATGTCACTCAATAATCGTTCTGTGTTATGTTTCATTTCAGCTTCTACCGCCCGTCACCTGTACTACCGTGGTGGTGTAGGAGTTAACGCTATCGCCAGGATCTACGGAGGTAAGATTCTGCATGTCATAATCTTCAAAGCTTTCTCAGAGCTAGAGCTCAGCTGCCAATCAGTACAATTTTATCATATTTTGTTCAATTTTTAGAAGTAAATACGACAGTATGGTTTTTCCTTAATAAGATATGATTTTCAATTGCAAATTGCCCATTCTCTCCTTTATAGTATCCTATGAGCATCTCACATCAACTATTTGGGGATATTCATTGGTTCATCGATCGCACCAGTCATGACGAAATCATGCATATTCAACCAATGGTTCATAAAAATACATTTACATGTCGCTCATTAGTTTATTGAACTATCATTCATGACAAACTCTTGCATTTTCAACAAAATGTTTGTAAAATGTACTCCTGCATAATTCTTCAAAATGTTGATGAACACAGTCTAACAACAAAAAAAGGACTTGTCGATCAAAAAAAAGATTTTTTATTTTGAAAATGGGATTTTGGGGGGAAAATAATTGGATTTTTGTTCAGTTAGGGTTGGCTGCTCTGCTCATGTACAAGAGATAGAGAAGCTCACTCCAGCCATTTAGAGCAATGTTGCGTGTGTACCCAATTTTCAACCTATTGAATAATGAAAGAAACTCTTAAGAATGCCTATGAAAATATTCAGTGGTCAAATAATGTGAGCTTCTATCACAGCTTACAAGTGTCTATTTATATACAGTGGAACATAATGAAATATCTTTTATAACAAGGTGATTTTGCTGGTTCAGCTCTTTATATAATTATTTGTCATTTTCCCCCAGATAGATAGATAGATAGATAAATGGTATTTATTGATTCATTTCCATGTATCGCAGTTACAAGTAACTGAATTGTGCATGAATAAAACATTGATGGTGAAGACAATTATACATTTCAAGAGATATCACAGTAAAAAGTAACTGAATTGCACATGAGTAAATTGCTGGAAAAAGCAAGTATACATTTCAAGATGTCACACTACAATCTACATAATTATGAAGAGCGTGTATATACCATTAATCTTATACAATATTTCAATTTAAAAATTTGAGTTAAAAAAGAAAGAGAGATAGGAAAGCAGGAGAGAGAGAAAGAAAGAGAGAGAAAGAGAGAGAGAGAAAGAGAGAGAGAGATAGAGAGAGGGAGAGAGGGGAGAAAGGGGACAGATGGACAGAGAGAGAAAACAATTATGTACATGCTGATAAAATACAAAGATATATTGCAAGACAAATATGAATATTATTAGGTGAACATTAGAGATATTAAAATATAAATATAGATATGCATCGCATTCTTCATGTCATAAAAAAATACATTGACAAACTTGGTAAAAAATCAGACCTCAAATTTATGAATTAATTATATACTAAAGAATATGAAATTGTAATTTGGCAATTCAATTTGTTTCAAAGTATATTAAATACAATCATAAAAAACTTTTGTTATACAAACGGATCAAATCTGGGATTGGGCTATTCTGCATACGTTTAGTTTTGCACCTGGGTTCAGGGATCTTGTTAGTTCTTCGCAGAGTTCTATTGTGTGCTCTTTGGGGTATAAATTGTTTGAACTGGTCTGTGCATGATAGAGTTTTTTTAAAGAAGGTAACACATAGGTCATTTCGACGACTTTCCAATGTTTGTAATTTCGATTTAGTAAGAGCGTTTGCGTAACTATGGTAATCCTTTCTAAAGATAATCCTCAATGCACGTTTTTGTAATCTTTCTATGCGTTGTTTTTGTGCACTAGTGAGGCCTCCGCTCCAAACTTGAGTAGCATATTCAAGATATTACAAAGTGATTTCCTTGGTCCCAAGGACCTCATTATAACGAGTTTCCACCGTACCATAATCATTAATGACATTATATTTCTTCCCTGCAGGACGTATGCGCCGTGGAACCCGCCCCAGCCATTTCCACAGTGGCTCCACCTCCGTTGCCCGCAAGGTTCTGCAGGCTCTGGAAGGCGTCCAGATCATTGAGAAGGAAGGTAATTGCGGACGTCGCATCACCAGCCAGGGACAGAGGGATCTGGACAGGATAGCAGCACAGGTCAAAGCCAAGCAGGGAAAGAAGTAGAGACACATCATGACCAACATCATCATGGTCACCTGACCAACTCTATGGTCACCTGACCAACTTTGTGTCATGTGATCAACAATATCAGATCACATGAACTCTTCATACCACAACCCACCCTTTCCTTGAGTCTCCAATGATGGTGCTTCAACTGTCAACGCAGTTCCGAAACGTCATCGTGGAAATACTCACGACTAATAAACCAGATGTTCCTTTCGATTTGGAATGAATGGATATCAGGATTCCGTCATCTGCCCACAAAGCGCCGCGTACAGTCTGTTGGAGAATATATGAACAGAGAGATTTGTTGAGAATCGTCAATAAATGCAGTCATTCAGCTTCTGTACCTCCTTGTTTACCTGTCCTTTGTATTTGTCTCATATCTTGTAGTATGACATTACACTGACCTTTGATGTGCCTATTACATGTGTGCAACAAAGATCTACTAAATTTACACTTGGGAATTCTTAAATGTATGTAAAGGGAGAAATGACTGAGAAAGACGGAGCAAACTAATGAAGACATAGAGAGAAAGAGAGAGAGCGAGAGGGATAGAAAGAGAGGGGGGGGGGGAACAGAAAGAAAGAAAGAGAGAGGGGGAGAGAGCAAGAGTAAGATAAGGAAATGGACAGAGTGGCGGGGAAGGGAAGCAGGAATTCAAGAGCTGGTACGGTGTAGGTTTGAATGAATCTTGAGTGATTAAGAAAGTTGTGAATGTTTAGAGATCTCTGAAACATCAATTTCTGTAAATCAAATTGATGGTTTGATTACATGTGGCATCATTTGGGAGAGCTTTCTGCCTCCACACGAAAATGATTAATACATAAATATTATCTTTCCTTGGGGGCTGTAATCTTGGCAGTAATACTTAAAATGCCAATAATATGCTGGTTGCTCTGTGTACAGGAACAGGTGGGAGTGTTGTTGGACGATACATAAAAAGTAGTTAAAATATAATATGTGCAAAAGAAATGGTGGGTGAGAGAGAGACTGAAAGAGAAGGAAGGGGGGGGGGGGGAGGAGAACGAGGTAGAAGAGAAGGGGAATCAATAGAAAGAAGGAATGAAAGGGGACGAAAAACATTGGGTTAGGACAAAATCGGAAAGTGTGAGAAAGAAATAAACATAAATGTTGGATGAAAGAAGGGAAACAACAGAATGAAGAAATATGAAAGAAAAGGACAAAGTGAAGTGGTATGTTAAAGTGGAAAGATTCATTCTTTTATCTGACAAGCATGAATGCAGCCAAGTCCGTAGATTAGACTTTCTTCTCATTCACTTTTCCTCCTCTTTCTCTACCTGCCCCCTCCAATCTCATAAAGCCTATCTGCATTAGTTTGGCCAGATGGTTATCTCATCAAACCAGCTCTCAGTTAACATAAGAAAAAGGGGATCATGGGGGACCAACAGGCACCAATTAGGCATTGTTTGCTATAGAGGGCGCAAGTAGCTATACAAAGTGTTTACTGATCATAAAATCTCTATTTCGAGCAGATCATCTTGTATATCCACTGTGTGTTACAATAGCCTGTAAAGAAAGACAAAAACATTTTCCTTTTCTTTCAATGGTTTTTATTCAAATCCTGAAATCATTGATCAACAAGAAATTCAATCAAAAGGCTGCCATCAAAATACATCTCAATATGTACAATCTGCCTCAAAACCCTACATACAATCCAACAACAGCATATACAAGTATTCATCATAAACCATGCCTTCTGTTTGCTGTCTGACATTAGCTATGTGAAAAAGGATTTGAGGTAATAATATAATACCTCTTTTTCTCGGGAGATAAAATGTATACAAAAAATACTCTACATCAGTAAGGCACATATGGCTGAATGGAATCGGAATGAAAACAATATGAAAATAACAGTTTACATTTAAATCCCTTCATGCATATTATTCAATTCAACATGAAGAAAGGTTCTAGTTACTGTTTAGGCCCAACATACTGAATTCTTTGAACTACTTACTGTACATATATTCATACAAAACTGACTGATATGGGATGCTGTAAAACCAGAATTCTTTTTGCATGTATGAATTGCTGGCGAATTTAGGGATTCTGAACACACTTCTTTGAAAAACATAAGCTGTAGGGTGCCTTAAATCATAGTACTATCATTATTTTATAGTTCTAAGAAAAGTATCATCATCAAAATTGCATCACTTGGTTTAACAAAGCCAACTATAGTATATGAAAATCCAATTTTTCATACAAATATCCTGTCCAATTTCTTACCATTTTAGTAATATGCAGAAAATGAATTCTTAGCCAATATCAAACTGTTTATTAAATATTAAACTCACTAAATATTAAAAAAAAGAATGTGACAATTAAATAACAACTAGAACTACATTAACAATTATTCAATTACACATACAAATATGGAATGTTATTATATCAACTGCTTATAAATGTATTGTAATGCGAATTAGGATACATTCAAATGAGTCCATAGCCTGAGGAGAAGAATTTCAAGTAGAACTACATGTACATCTCAATTATAAATGAATGCAGAAAAATATCTCATATAAAATGACAATTCTTGAACATATTTACATATCTTTTATCAATGAATTCATAAATAAGGCTTAATTCAGAAAATGTACCAACAGTGGATCAGACAAAGGATGTTTGGGTCTATTTTGTTATTTTTATTTTTAATTTAATTTCTGTGTTCATCACACTTCACACAAAGCGGAAAAAACAAAAAGATAAGAGCTCAGTCGCACCACCAGACAGACTCCATACCGATCAATTCTAGGCCGTAGGTGTCATCTCATTAAATAGTTCCGTCTGTAGTTGGTTGGGCGCCACTCTTGTTTGTCACGACTAGTGTATAGCCCTTATAAATAGCCTCCATTGATCAAAAATACAAAACTTAATTTATTACTAATGCAAATACATCATTGATACTGCCACCCAACAAAATTCATTGAGAAACATAAAGTAATATCAACCGGCAAATAAATCTGTTACAGTGCACATAGCAGCATCGCATGTGTTGAGGTCGAGTATTGAACACGAGACATACATGTATTAATCTTTCAAAGCTATTCTAAATAATACCCTGTTTGATAAAAGGAAGTAAAGGAATTCATTAGAAAACATTTCACAAAGAGCAAGTTCTTTGTTGTTGTAGTTGTAACATTTGCAGTACTTTGCAAAATCTATGGTTGCTAATATTACATACATGTATGAAAGAAATTAAAGCAAAAAATACATACATGTACATGTACATGTATTTGCACATTCTAAGCAACAGCAACGGTTGTCCAGAAATAATAAGGTTATTAGAAATTAAGGCACAGTATAGTTCAACAAATATAATGTACCTTTTTAATACAAAATAAGTTATCTAAAACGGAACACGCACAGCCAAAAAAAAGTGACTGCGCACCGACACAAAATCGATTCAGCTGACTCAGAAACAAAAACAAACAAACATTAAAGGGATAGTTGAGTTCTGTTTTCAGACCGCAAATGCCTTCAAAGTTCATGCTTATTGCTCTTATTCTTATCTATGACATTTCTAGTGCCCTTTTGGGACCTAAAAATGTCCCAGGAAAGCAAGAGCTTTATAAATGTTTGGGATAATTGTCTCAAAGCAACAATGATGGCTTCAGTACAAAACATAACAATAATGCAAAGATCTGTCCACATAAACAAGTACTATCCCAGATTATGTCGGCATATAACTAATCAGTTGGATGACATTTTTAATATAACATTCAGGCTTTACAATGAATCAAGGTATCCATACTAGTGGTAATCCATCTCTCTTTAGCTGCACTTCTGAAAAAATAAGTGTCACAATATTCAACCTGGGTTTAGAAAACTTGTCTAATAAACTTGTGTTCACATCATAATCCAAGCTATGCTTCGGATATCGTTTCTATTATCAGACCTCTGCAGACAAGTTTCTTTCTAGGGTACGCCATCACCTATCTTAAACGCTTTAAACCTCTAGGATGTGTCCATGTGGAGTTTCATAAGCCCTTCAGATGGAGGAACTGTCTAAACATCCAACCTCTAAACACTAGCTGTCCCTTAGGTGTGTTTACATCTTGATAGTCATCATGCTTATGATGCTGTTCTTTCATGATATCTGTAGGCAAGACTCTTCCTTTGGTTTGTTCACATGGTGATCCTAATCACACTTCAGATGTTGTTTCAGTCATATCTAATTACCTCTAGATGAGTACATGTATGTGGCAAACATCGTTTCTCTTGAGACATCTGCATTCATGCCTCTTCCTAGGGTGCGTCCATATCTTTCTTCTAATCATGCTTCTGATGTCGTTTCCGTCATGATATCTAACCTCTGGAGGCAAGCTGCCATCTCTGGAGCTGAACTCACCATGGCTTCAATCCTGCGACACAAAGAGGGAAATAAGAGCGGGTGTGAACAATAATAATAATAATGATACATTTATAGAGCGCAGAAACTTTCCAGCATTTCCAGCATTAAGTATACATGTATATTCTACTGCGCTACAAGAGCTCGTGATATGCTTAGATTTACAGTTAATTGGAAAGATGTGCTTTCAGTTTTTATTTAAAGAATCACCTCAATGAACTACATGTACACTGGTACAGCATACAATAATTGAAGGCCAGTTTATATCAAAGGTAGAGATGGCGAGGTGTGGCCTTCAAGGTATATTCAAGAGACATTGACCAACAATCACAGAGAGTTACAAGAGGATAGAGGATTCTAGGACAACCACCCCCGGAAAAATAATCACCTGGTACATTTACAAAATCAATTTAGGACATATCTTCCACTTAACGTGATAAACCTAATGTAACAAAATGTGCTTGTTCTAGACAGGTAGTCTTTGTAAACAGGTGGTCACTAAAGCAGGTTTGACTGTAGATGTAAAATCTTCAATCAAAATATATTTTAATGAGGGTCTTACTTTGGTCTGAGCTCTTGCAATGTTTGTAGACTAAAGGCTCCTTTCCTGAGGGCCTCTACACACACGCCAGCCAATCCCAAGTAAGAGGTTGTCCTGAGACGGTTATGGGCGGGGCACTCCCATCTAAATCAGCAAAAGAGAAAATCAAAATGATGTAAAATAAACAATGTATGAAAAATAAAAGATGTTATAGCCATAATGCCAGATTCATTGGCACTTTAGATTAAATACAAAATTGGAAAGTGTACTAATCTTTGATTACCTAGACATGCATCAGATGCATCTACTGCTACTCTACCGACTGAGGTATGGCGCCTCTTAACCCTATCTTAACTGGGGGGGGGGGGGGGGGGAGGTTGTTTTGACCCCCCCCCCCCTATAGTAATTTAGCGACTACTCCGAAACCGCGGCAGATATAAAGTTTTCCTCTCATGACTTTTTTCTTTTGAGTCTTACACATCTTTTAATTTTATTTTTTTTTGAAAATCGGCCGTACAGTTAAGACCTTATGACTTTATGACCTTATTTGCATAAATTACCATAAATATGCAAATGAGTGAATTTTTTCAAAAAATTTAAATTACCATAGTATTCTATACACTTCACTTGACATGCATGCAAATTTTAGGGGGTGGGGTCAAATTGACACCCCCCCCCCCCCCCCCCCCCCCAGGTAAAAACCTGGTCTGAAATAGCCCAGTTAGAATAGGGTTAAGGCTCAATAAGGCAGCTAAACTATCCACCAAGATGCTATTGAATGGCCTTTCATAAGCCTTAGGCCCACACATATCCTGTTCCCTACATTGTAGCTTGATGAGAAGGAGTGTCCTTAAAATGTTGAAGTTTACAGTTCAAAGAAATTGCTTTTCTCCCTTTCAGCCAAGTAAGCTTTTATTTTCCCCAATACAGCTCATTCAAATAATTTAAAAGGCAAGCCTTGATCCAATTTAAAAACAAAGAAACCCTTAGACCCTTAGAAATTGAATCTTTGAGCAAATTAAATGTGCCAAAGGATTAAGGAGTACCGGTAATCACCTCCTTAGATTAGTAATCTCTTTAATGCATGAACAGCCTTCAATAGAACCCAAAACATGTGTATGCTTGCACAAATGTATTCAGCCAGCATACGGTCTCAAGATAAAGGTCTTTAAATATAACTCACTTTTCCAAGATAGTGTTTTGTAACTAAACTCTCATATTTATCATACATGTAGGTAAACCAAGAATGAATTACAGTAAAACGTGAACAATAACATAAAGACTCCTCAAGACAAGAAATATTATAGTTACAGGTTAATATAATTTATATGAGAAGCACTGTATGGGGACATTAATATTTTGTCTTTCTATACAGGTGGGCCACTACAGACGGCTTCAATGTATCTCATCTAAACCAATAAACCATTCCTTCTTACTTACACAGGGAGTTTGTGAACCTGTTGCCAGGCAACCAGCACATATCGTATTGCTGCATCCCATGCTTTACACTTCACGAAATGGCGGCCATGTTGGATGCATTCCTTCTGTATGGGGAAATGGACCCAAACATTTTTTCAAAATAGATTAGCAATTTAAGTTAAAAAAGCCAGTTCGGGGATAGAATTTGTGCGTGAGTAAACACATGTTTAATAATTGTGCCAAATTGTAAAACAAACTGAGAAATAAAAACATTTAAAGAGTACTTATAAAAAGTTATGACCATTCATTATGTACATACATGTAGATGTTACATTCCATGTATTAAATCATTATTTCATAGTAACAAATACTTACATACACCTGTAAACGGTGTTATAACTCATACAGTATAATCCAATAACATTACATAATGTACCATTATAACTTGACAAACCAAGTTTTTACATACACATTCAGACCTTAGTGAATCTCTTTCAAATTCCAATAGAATCAATTTGAGAACATGCACCTCCCCCCCCCCTTTCCAGAGTTCCTACATGTATATTCAAGCTTAGTCTAATCTTGTATGGGGGTTGACTCATACCTTCATGAATAGATCACTAAGTCTTGGCTGCTGTGTATTCTTGGAAAAGGGATTTAAAGCCTTTGTTTCACTGTTGACCATTCACTTAGGACTGACCAATGACAATGGTTGGTGTGGTGGATCAGCTTAATTACATCGTTTGGTCAATGCTCATACAAACTGGCCAATACAATGGACCCTAAGACACTTCAGCAATTAATACAAGGGACCGTACACTAACTGCTTTTATCATCATCAGCCATCATCACCCAAAGAATGGCAAAGGCTGCAAACCACTTGAACTAGACACAACTATTTGCACATAATGAGACATACAGAAAGATGGAACCTACATGTACCAATAAATGCAAGCTCTGTCAGTATACTACAAAAATGGAAAATACAAAATATCAAAACTTATTAGAATGTGAGTTGGTCTACATACATGTGAGGGCTCAACACTGTTTTTCATAGATGTTTCCATTGATTGAATGGATAGAGTGGGTGTGACGTCATCAAAAATATATTTTTGGAATTTCTCTGTAGGAACTCAGTGTTATATTGCTCTGGTTCATAACATTAGGAACCAGAGCACTAGCTATAACACCGAGTTCCCATAGGACATCTATTTATTCAGATGGTCGTATCTCAGCAAATACTTAACCTATTCAATTAATTTTCGACATTTGGACATTATTTTTGATGCTCTTTTGGAAAATGAAGAAAAAATGTTAAATTTCAAAAATAGATTTTTATGATGTAAACAGCTTAGGTACTCTATACACGAGCCATGGAAAGCAAGAGTGGCGCCCAACCAACTACAGACGGAACAATTTAATCAGATGACACCTATTGCAATAGCATCGAGAGGGGCTACAGGTCTGAAAAGCACTAGGTAACAATAATAACAACAAAAAAACAATGTATGATCATAATCCCACAAAGCTGCTTACCTTGAATTTAATGATGTGTAGTCTGACCTGTCTGTAGGAGTAAGCACCACGTGATGAGCTTAGTCTAGATCTTGGCATAGCCCTGTAGATGTTATGAAGCAGTTCACATACCTCTTCCTCACATGATGATATATCAGGCTCTGGTACCAAGTCTTGAAGATCCTACAACAGGGTATAATAATAATATTGGGTTTGTGTATAGCACTGATATCTGTCAAACTTGACACTCCTGGCACTCCTAATTATTACTCTGGCTTTAGCATGGGCTGCCATTACGGCGCTCTTGCATTTCAAAGAATCAATTCTTGCCAGGTACCCATTAAACTTCACCTGGGTTGGGTGTGGCAAATGTAGATCAATGTCTTGCCAAAGGACATTAGTGCCACGGCGGGACTTGAACCGCGGACCTTGTGATCCACAGTCCGGTGACATAACCACTTGACCAAAGAACAACATTTTGCAGGGTTAAAAAGGGGAGGAATAATTCTAATCCTCTATCATATTTCGCTGTATAAAGAGGAATCAGCTAAAAGCTGCATATTTCTAAAACCATAAGTTTTTGCAACCTGAAAGTTTCATGAACCATACTCATAGACATTACCACAGAAACTTTTGTGGAAGGCATTAAGTCATTTCTGAATTAGCTGTAAATCTAATATTTCTAGTGTGAAACTTTCATAAATCTGAACCCCTGAAACAATTCTTGAAAGTTTGCTTTTCATTCAAGCCTATTGAATACTGAACGTAAGACACCTTGGGCTAAAGTACACTTTATATAACAAACTCAATTTCATTCTGACAACTTGTTTTATGCAAGCCACAAACATGAAATGCCTCTTGATTCGGAACACTTGCCTTTTCAACAAGCCAATTTAGTGCTTTTTATGACCCCGCCACTATAATTCATATGTAGATATTATTGATTTGTAAATGTTTTTAAAGTAGAAATAAATTGAATTTAAATTTGGTAGAAATTACCTCTTCTAAGTCAGGATGTTGTTTGATTAGATCACCGATCACCGTCGCTAGCTGATCGACTGATAGCGCCCTCAACCTCTTGACGAGGTCAAGCGCAGACTCCCTCCTCTCCTTCCTAGCTTTCTTAGCTCTCCTCAACCAAGACACACTCTCTTGAAGAATACTCTCCTCTGCACTGCCAAGGTGACTGTAGTAGTCGGATGTCTGGGTGATGTTGCGTTTCCGTGGCGATGTCCTGGGTGATGACCTGCAAGGCGATGATGGGCCAGGGGTGCTGGCCAGCTGGGGCTTGAAGTCATCAAAGGTAGGTGACACAGGGCGATCCAGGTCTACAAAATGAATCAATTAATATATTATTAAACATGGAAAATCAAAAGGTCACTGAAATAAGCATTTAGAAAAAAACATGGGCTTTTATTTATCACAATGACTCAAGAACTACATCTTCAGATGAAGGTCCTAGAACTTATGGATGATTTATCAAGAAAAACAATAAACATATTGGAAATAATGAAAAGGTCAAAATCTGCTAATGAGCAACATAACAAATGATCATAAAAAGGCATTTGTCAATGATATTGATTTTGAGAAAAACTTTTGAAACCATTTTCTGTTTAACATTCACTCTCTTCCTATACTTTAATATAAATGTACCGGTATACTGTATGAGCAGTTCAATATTTGCAAAAGAAATACTTTTCGTCTAAGCCTTTGAATTCTAAAGCCTATGAAGAAAAAAAAGAAATATATGTGTAAATCCATGTGAGATGTTGAATCATGAACATGAAATTCCCTCTTGTTGATAAAAGGACGGAGTGCAAAATAAAAACTAAGATCTGTAATCAATGATTCATGGTACTCCTTTAACACATAATTCAGAGTGTGTTTGAATGGAAAGACAGAAAAAAGGACAAATATATAAAAAGAAAACGCAGATTAGAAGAAACATTGGACTCACCTGGATAGAGTTGAAGTCTCCTCCTGGTTCTACCAGTAGCATAGAGATATTGAACAGGAGAGCAGAACGGTCCCTCTCCTCCCATTGCAGTGATAGGGATCCGAGGGGGGCGCTCAGGGCTCATAGTGATGACGATCGAGTTACCAGATCGGGTGGTCCTTCCAATGTTAGCATTGCTGTCAACTGAAAAAAACATAAAAACAATGTATACTTCATCAAAGATGTTTTCTTCTCTCAAGCAATTAATTCAATTTTTTGTCAGAAAGTGAATTCTTAAAGTTGATACTCTAAGACAATCCCAAATACTGAGATAATTACATAAATAGAAAGCTTTTAACCCCCATAATAACACCGAATGGTGTCCACCCGACAAAACAAGTTTAGAATAATGAATTTATTCGAGTAAACTCTACCAAAATATCTAAGTCTGAAACCCGGAAGTGCACGTAGAGTCGGGCCTCTATCCGTGACGTCACGAACGGGAGTCATGGGCTCAGTGAGAGTGAATGGCAGTGATATCCCTACGTAAATGCTATCCTGTCAGAGCTTAGATTTGTTGTTGTTAAGGAGTATATTTGATGGATTTTCAGTTTTCATTTGAATGAAGAATAACGAAGCAACATTTTCCAGTCGCTGATTTCTTTTTATATCCTCATATTCACCTATTTGGTAGAGATTTAAGACGAGTTTACTGCTTAGGAATTAAAGTTAAATCGTGCACTTATGAATAGGCGGATGCATTATATTGTCATCAGATGAACATGAGCAGTTTTGTAAAACGAATAGGTCTAGAACTATGATAGTACTTATCATAGATGTGTGTGACTGCCTCAAAAAGGATACAGTACCAGTTAAACATTTTATGTTGTAAAATATCAAACTTGAACGAGATCATGCAAGCGCGCTTCCTCTATAATATTTTGGCGAGTGATGCGGCTCTTGCATGAACGTTCGTGGAGCGAGCAGAATCGGGAGGTAAGACCAAGCCGCTGCTCTAGGCGCTGCTTGCTTGTGATGGAACGTACGTGCGCTAGTTATATGTTTATCGGCAATTGCAAGAGAATGAAAGCGACGTTGCCAGCTAAGAAAAACAACTAACAAAGACTTGCTCCTGACTACCGGTGTCAGAATTGGTAGATGAAGGATGTTCAGGGCCAAGGAAGGCGAAAGACAAGGGGAAAAGGAAGAAGAAACCATCGGGAGATCGCTGTAGTGTATGGTAATGAACTGTGCATGGGTAGACAGCTATTGTTCACTCCGTGCCTGGGCCGATTTCAACACCAAAACAAAAATTACATGGTGAAAATATCGACTAATAGCACATCGTTGGCATGTATATGTCATAATTTTTAAAAGGGGAATTGATATTAATACTATGAAGTACTGGGGGAAGGTAAAGAATTGTACATAGAATTATGATTTATTAGACTTTTCAGCCTTTGAAACAAAAATATGCAGAAAATCGTATCACTCTGCACATCTTTGCTATGGAACATCCGGGTACGTGAATATACTCTCTCCCGGACGTGAGGTCATAAATAGTAGACCAGCGTCGTGACTGATTTTCTATGCAAAGAGAGGCGGATATTTTAGACATTCAGTTGAGGATTTCGAGTAGACAGAATTTTTTTGTGATATACTAAGTAATTGAAAAACTTAAAAATAACATATACTTGCCGTAGGTAACAAATTAAGGGACATTTATTTGCTTAGAGTATCAACTTTAATGTTAGACTTCCAAAATCTTTGGTGGATAATGGGATATCTAGTCACTCTACGTAAATTTTCATCTAGTAAACCCCAAAATTACTTATTGCCCATAGACCCTATCTATAATCTAGATCCATAAATTAAGACACCATACTCCTTACCTATGGAACTCTCTTCCAGAATCTATTAAATCATGTTGCTCCCTCTACTTAAGGCCAAAGTTAAAACAATGTTTATCAATATCAGCTAGAATACTCAACGTAAAATTTCTGTGTCAACTCTTCATTCCTTATCACGTCATCTCTTCACTTCATTTCAATCATTGCCATCATCATTTTGTGGAGACAGGACTCAGGAGAGACGGTCTTGCTTGCGCCTTCTTGCACTTGCAAAGATGGCCAGTCTATAGTGAGGACAGGATGTTAGTGATGCTAGTGTCTCTACGAATCCGGGCTAACTCGGCCCACGGGACTACTCGGCCCAGCTGGAAAAACTGGGCCGAGATGTCCCGACCTGATTAATCGATCGAGAGATACCAATGTGTATTATGTTTGTGCTCTTTGTGACTTAATAATGCCCTTTCCAACCTAAATCTTTAATGGAATGGTGTTAAATGATACTAATGAAGACAATCTATGACTTATCTTTAGGTAAAATGACAAAAAAAATGACATTTCGGACAATTTACTCACAGCTCGCAATCCCCATTGCCGCACGTACATTAAATGCGCGTTGTATCTACTCGGACCACTGAAATTCGAGCAGTGTTTTTGTCGGTAAATCACTGCAAAAATATCATTTTTATCTCGTATGAAGGTCTATTTTTTATTTCTGACACAAATTTCATTATTGAGAAGTCGAATATAGTACATTTTAGACGAGATGGTTGATGTTTGTTCACATTCTTTCGTCCTGGCCGTAAATTAGCAGACTACTGCCTAGTGCTACCGCAGCAGCTCAGCTCAGTGTGCAGCTAGCCGTACAGCGCCGCCGGCCGGGTCGGCGTGGGAATTCACTGACTCGGCGCCCGTACCGGGCCGCTGCAGTGCATTGCATGATTGTACTGCCCAATTTGATCGAGTGATGTGAGTATAACTAATCAAACTAGATCTATATCTACTGTATTATCATTATTCATTCCGAGTAGAATATCCAATTTGATTTAGGGAGTAAAGTAAACTAGACCTAGATCTATATCTACATCATTATCATATACTAGATTAGTCATTCAGAGTAGAATATTCGATTAATGAAGGAATGGAATTTTTCTTTTTCATAATCAGATAATCATATTTTACTCCTAAAAGTTAAAGACTTGATAAATAGCTAGATCTAACGTAAGGGCCTAGCCTAGTACTGTAAGAGAAGTGAGCTGAAGAATCGCCTTCTTATTTTTTTGGAGGGGGCTGCTTCAAAAAAAATTCTACGAGAAGGTATTGGCTTCAATTTTTTGTTATAAATAATGCAGCACCCACCACCTCCCCCCCCCCCCCCCCCAAACAAACCAAAAAATCTCCTTTTTGTTACCTTTTTCTGGGAATCAAAGAGATACATACAAAGCAAAGCAATTATAAGACATGATCTGGCAATGACGTGCCGGTGCATGGAGGGGCAGGGGCAGAGGCGGCCATCCCGGGGGGGGGGGGGGGGGTGGGGGCAGTGCCCCCCACTTTTTCAGATACCCCAAAAGTGCCCCTTTTTACATAGGAAAAGTGCCCCTTTTATTTTGTAAGTGCCCCTTTTACATAGGAAAGGTGCCCCTTCCCCCTTTTCACCTCTGACGAGTGCCCTTTTTTATTTTTGACACGTGCCCTTTTCCTTTCTAATAAGGGAACTATCCCCTTTTCACCTCTTATAAATGCCCCTATCAAAATCTGATGGGTGCCCCTTTTCCGTCAACAAATGCCTATTTCCCATTTTCGTAAACGCCTCTTTTTCATCACTGGTGAGTGCCTCTTGAGTGCCTCTATTTTGTAAGTGCCCCTTTTACATAGGAAAGGTGCCCCTTCCCCCTCTGACGAGTGCCCTTTTTTATTTTTGACACGTGCCCCTTTTCCTTCGACATGTTCCCATTTTCCTTTGCAATAAGTGTCCATTTTCCATTCTCATAAATCTTGAAATAATCTTGAATAAGTGCCCTTTTTAATCTCTAGTAAGTGCCTCTTTTCAGGTACGAGAAGTGCCCCTTTTCACTTTAAATAGGTGCCCCCTTTACCTCTGATAATTGCCCTATTCAAAACTGAGAGGTGCTCCTTTTACTTTGACAACTTCCCCTTTTTTTCCTTTGTAAGAAGTGCCCCTTCTCCTTTTAATAACTACCCCTTTTTTAAACTCTGATGAGCACACCTTTCATTTTAACATGTGCCCCTCTTATTTTCTAATAAGTGCCCCTTTTCCTTATGATAAGTGCCCCCATTAAAAAGAAAGAGTTCCTTCCCCTTCTCATAACTGCCCCTTTTAAAAATCTGAACGGTGCCTTCTTTTCATTCAACAAATGCACATGCACATTTTCCTTTATTATAAGTGCCCCTTTTCATATCTGGTCAATGCCCCTTTTCAACTCTGATAATTCCCCTTTTAATAATGATACGTGCCCCTTTTCCTTTCTAATAAGGGAACTATCCCCTTTTCACCTCTTATAAATGCCCCTATCAAAATCTGATGGGTGCCCCTTTTCCGTCAACAAATGCCTATTTCCCATTTTCGTAAACGCCTCTTTTTTCATCACTGGTGAGTGCCTCTTTTCAGGTGAAAAAATGCCTCATTTTCACCTCTTATAATAATCCTTTGTACTTTGACACGTGCTCCTTTCCTTTTCTTATAAGTGTCTTATCCCTTTCGATAATTGTCCCCTTTTCATGTAATCATTAAACGTGCCCCTTATTTAAGGCGACTAAGAGCAATTTCCCCCAAAGTTCGCTCGCTCGCATTTAAAGATGATATAATTACTTATCAAAGGTCTTTTCAGTCTTCCGTTATGAGAATGTGCTTATAACCCCATCACGATTGGCTTTTTTCCTCTTTATAAGATGTAATTTTTCGCACTGCGACCTCATAGATCTTTGAAATTTTTCACGCTCGCTTCGCTCGCTCGTAAATGCATATTCAGACATCACACCCAACTGTAAAGTATGATGCTTAAGCGATATCTTGTATGATGTATGAAGAGAAACATATATTGGAATCATCCCTGATAATGTAATCACAATGTAGGGGTATATACCAATGTCTAAAACATTGTATATTTTCGCTTTGAGATTTCCCACTATAGGTGCCCTTTTTTTCCTCCAGAAAGTGCCCTTTTTTGTTGGTGCCCCCCCCCCCCCCCCCCACTTTGGAAGTCGCTCGGCGCCCCCTGGGCAGGGGGATCTTAATTCTTGTAAGCCTTCTCCTGGACCTTTGGTCAACTGGTCATTAATTTAATCGTTCCTCCAATTTCTAAAAGGCAGCTGCCCCCCCCCCCCCCCCACACCTCCCATCCATCTCGGCCGGGTATGTAATCAGCAACAGAGGCAAAGATCTATGAGCAAAATCGATTTTTATATTTTTTTTTTGGGGGGGGGGGGCTGGGGGTTAACAGATTTATAACTGATATCTTGTGTACCTGTATAAATATGTATACTATAAATAAATAATAGATAAAAAAACAAAACTGCATTACCACAACGTGGCATGAAATTAAAAAACGATTACACCTGCTTATCACTTGTTATTTTGAGTCAGCTTGACGTCATATTGTTGGAACTTGTATCTTGGAGTCGTAAACAAATAATGTTTATTGTTATTATGTGTCCTCATTTTTATTTAATTGTTTTAACTTTATTTATTTAGATTTTTTTTTTGCATTGTAAATTGCATATGAAATAATACGTACCAATACCACAACACGAGGAATGGTGTGGCGTGTCATCTGCATGTTACAATTTTTTTTTTCTGGGAGGGGGGGGGGGGGGGGCTGGGAGTTAACAGATTTATATCTGATCTTGTTTTCCTGTAAATATGTACATACTATAAATAAATAATAAATAAAAAAACAAAATTGCATTACCACAACGTGGCATAAAATTAATACACGATTACACCTGCTTATCATTTGTTATTTTGAGTCAGCTTGACGTCATATTGTTGGAATTTGTATCTTGGAGTCGTAAACAAATAATGTTTATTGCTATTATGTGTCCTCATTTTTATTTAATTGTTTTAACTTTATTTAGATTTTTTTTTGCCTTGTAAATTGCATATGAAATAATACGTACCAATACCACAACACGAGGAATGGTGTGTCATCTGCATGTTACAATTTTTTTGGGGGGGGAGGGGGGGGGGGGGGGCTGGGAGTTAACAGATTTATATCTGATCTTGTGTACCTGTAAATATGTACATACTATAAATACATAATGAATAAAAAAAAAAAAATTGTATTTCCACAACGTGGCATAATACATAATGGAGACAATGTTAATGATGTAAGGGATAGAGATGATGAAAGGGATTGGTGAGGGATGGAGATGAGAGGAATGGAGACGATATTGATAATGGAAGGGATGGAGACAATGTGAGGGATGGAAAATTGGAGATGATGAGAGGAATGGAGACAATTTTGATGATGTAACGGATGAAGACGATATTGATGATTAGAGGGATGGAGACGTCTCCATCCCTCCCGTCTCCATCCCTCTCATCGTCTCCATCCCTCTCACCATCTTGTCACCATCTCCATCCCTCCCATCGTCGGCCATATGCCAAAAGGGCCTTAACTGCTTTTGGCCATTCCGAGATAATCGCGTTTAAAGGTTTTGGCCTCTCTAATAATCAAAAGTTTGTGGTCGTTTTTTTGCTTTTGAAGCCAATTTCGATGAATGTGTTAAGTTATTAAGTTTTACATGAATTGTGTTAAATTTGTTATAAAATATTCAGAATTGTACATGCTATGTGCAAAAAACATGTTAGGGCCTTTTTGGCATAAGGCCTGAATGTAGCGTATGTTAGCGTATGTTATGCCAGAAGGGCCGTAACCTACTCGGCATTATGCCAAAAGGGGCGTAACCTACGCGGCGTTATGCCAAAAGTGCCTTAACCTGCCGTTATCG